>JAQGAC010000319.1:0-28296 GCA_034696585.1 Isotomurus maculatus
TGGTAGAGATGGCTTGTTCACCATTTACTTTACCATCCTTCGTTTTTGATTGTGTACTTTGCTACCTTCCCAAATTGAAGAAGAAAGCGTCTAGTCATTTTTATTGTCTGCAAATGGGCGAGAATCTGGCCAAAAATGAGTGATATATAATTCCATACACAAAAGGTTTACTTTGTGTGATGCAGGATAAAGGATCACCTTTATCGATGAAAGACTTGCTACTGTGCGCGATGGATGTGGCCAAAGGGTGCAAATATCTGGAGGACAATCATTTTATCCATAGGGACATAGCAGCTCGTAATTGTCTGCTTACGACAAAGGGACCCGGTAGGGTTGTGAAAATAGCAGACTTTGGAATGGCTCGGGATATCTACAGGTATGTTTTATTTAAGTACGGTGGGTGCACATGATATTGAGCTGATTGGATCCACCTCGCCTGCGTGCATAGAAATGGAAAGGGATTACGTGGGTGGAAATGATTATTATGTACGAACTAACAGGTGGATTTTTGTTGTACAGGGCTGACTACTATAAGAAGGGTGGAAAGGCAATGCTTCCTGTCAAGTGGATGCCTCCCGAGGCCTTCCTCGATGGAATCTTCACCTCCAAAACTGACGCCTGGTAAATCCTTCTTTTTCTTTACCCTTCTGTCATCACTTTTTCAGCTTCCCTTGTCACTTCCACTAGCTGGAAGTGTCAGTCATGCACCTGTGTCAGAGTAATGTGGTGGAAACAGATATTTCTCCACTTCTTCTCAACAACGCACACATCAACTTAGACATTCTGAGTACTTATCACAATTATCTTTTTCCTGAGGTTACAGTTCTTTCTGACAAGTAGCCGTGAACTAATTCGCTGTATTGATATTGATACTGACAAAAATCAATACATTGGAGGATCTCAAAATCCACTTATTTAGCTTACGGGAGATTTGAAGATTTGAACATTCACGTCGATTCACATGAGAGAGAAGCTAACGTCGCAGAAGCTTAGAGCTCTCATAATCAAATCATAATTTGTATCGTAATTGGACATGTTAATGTTTTATCTGTGGAAGAATGAAAATCTAACTTTCACTGGGAGAAAGCATGCGATGTTCGTGGATGGAGTATAATAGTAGTTGCTCTCTGGCTTGTCCCATTACGGGATAATTTATTTCTTTCCTTTCTATTCTTCGTATTTTTGCTCTCAGAGTAAATGAAGTTTTAGGAAAGTTTGGGAAATAATAGAAAGTACGGAGGAGATAGGAAATGTAAAATATGTGAAAAGAAAGGACTCTCAGTTTCAGCTGTGTGTAGTCGTTTCAACAACTTGTAGCAATTAAGTGTTGACTGGATATTTATGTGGAGAAGGAGTAGAAAGATGGAGTGTTATCAGTCGGGGAGAGCTTATCCACATGAAGTAAAATGCTTTCACTCGCTCCATTTCTCCCTGCTAGACTCCTAGACTAAGCTTGTGTGAGGTTTTACTTAATCTCGGCAAGCACAACGATGTCAGTGTACACACACAAGCAGGGTTGTGTTTGAGGAGGACTGAGACAAAATTACACGACATGTTGTGTGAATAGAGATGCTAAATGATGATGAGGAGCTGGTGATCCTATCCAAAACTCCAAACTCTCATGTCATCTTGGTCTCCGCGTGTGTCTGGTGGAGATAAATGAGCCAACCGAATTGTTTCAATTTTTTGCTTTTATGTTCTTTCTGTTCAAATTGTACATAATTGGGAGAAAGGATTTTAGTAATTGCACATAAAGTCATTTTGTAAGACTCCCATTTTCCCCTCCCCAGAAGGAATAATAATATTATGTATACGTATACAGTGTTGTTTGACATTTAGAAATATGGGAATGTGTAGTAGTAACTATTACTTCTAGTTTAATTAAGTATTGTTGATTCTCTAAATTGTATGAACATTAAAAACCTTGTTATTTCTGAAATATCAAAGGTCGTACGGTGTTCTGCTGTGGGAAATCTTCTCATTAGGCTACATGCCGTATCCTGGTCGAGGAAACCAAGATGTTATGCAACTCGTAACAAATGGAGGACGCCTAGAACCTCCGTCGAATTGCCCCACGCCCGTGTATGGAATCATGAGCCAATGTTGGCACCCGATACCCGAGGAGCGACCCAATTTCGCCACAATTATGGAGAGAATCGGCTACTGCATCCAGGTAGGCACTGCTAACAGCAATAACAAAGATTCAGGGGAATAAAATGAGACAGTGAGATGAGAATGAGCTCAGCTATTAAACAAACGTTGCGAAGTTAATGTACCCAGAGGCATCATGGGAGTTCGCTCTAAACACCTCGCATTCTGTATTCAAAAGGGATATTACATTTCACACACGGATGTAGCAACTTTATCTCATTGAACTCATTAAAATACAGATAAAGGGTGTTTGTTATTTAATGCCGATCCTTACTACAGTCGTATTTTGTATCCACTTTCAAATTAGACTCATCTAGTGAAAGTCATTGTGAGGAGAGAGTATAGTAAGGCCAGACGTCAGTGAGGTTGCCTTTTTGATGAGTTAAATGCACTCAGACGTAGAAAGTGTTAAAAGCAAGGAAACGCTGTGTATGAGTTCCGTTTGAAAAAGTCCATAGGGACATAATGAAGTGAAATGGTGGAACAGCAGTAGTAGTGGAAAGTTGCATTATGTTCAATATGATACATTTTTACAGGACCCGGAAGTAGTGAACGCTCCACTTCCAATATTCCAGCGACCGCCATCTTCAGAGAGGGATGTGACTTTAATGCGTCCCCCGAATTCGGATGATTCGTCCTGCCTTCGGATTATCCACGGGCACCACCATCGAAGCAGAAATCCCTCGTGAGTTCACATTTATCAAGTTAATTGCCCTCACTCACTTACCGGAAAAATTGAGCAAAGTTTTGCTAACATGACAAAATGACTTTTAAAATGCCATTTTTCATGGGAAGAATGAGATTTGGAATCTCTGGAAGTCCATTCCAATCTCATCTCTTTTCCTTTGTGTTTGTGTCATAAACTTGGTTGAAGAGTTCCTTCCTTCCTTCCTCAACAAACATCCTATGTAGTTTATGAACATCTCATAAAATTTTACGACATTCGTAAATTCCTCTGAAAACATACTGTGTGGCTCTACCGTAATATCGTTGAGAATAGTGGTGCCTTAGATAATTCCTAAAACACTTGAAAAAGTACCTCTTCCAATCCTTTAAGTCTTTAACTTCCCTGCATTCACATTCTCCATTATACGCTAGCCTGTTGGAGTGAACAGTTTATTTAATGGAACCTTCATTTACTTCCCTCGACTGCCTTCAAATAACACTGAGAGTTGATGCTTTTTCAATAATTAATTTGCAGTAAAAATTAGGTTGCTGTGTGTGTATAAAATTGTGAGAATTTTGTGTGCTTTATCACAGACCATTAAGCCATAACGAGCCACTTTCTCCAAACTGCTCCACGGGGGACTACCTCGTACCGCTAACACCTCTTTCAAATCCAACGACTCCACCTCCCCCTCCGGAAGCCAGAGGGGTGACAGCTTCCTCCAGAACCGGCGGAGCTGGTGGCGCAGGAAGTGAAGTCATGCCAGAATCTGAGTCCACAGATACCATTTTGGACGAAGAAGACGAAGGAGAAAGTCCAGTTCAAACGTCCACCAAGAAAGGTGGGAGTAAACGGCAGAATGGGATAGACAGTGGCATCACTTTGAAAGCTACTGCACTCAAGGAAGAAAGCAGTGGGAGTGGTTCCCGTCATCCTGCTCCGTATGTAAACGTCGGATCTAAAAAACGCGAGGGAAATGTCTCGGACGAAGAGATCCGTTGCTAATAATTCTTTATTTATCTAACTTGTATAAGAAAAGTTGCTACACATATATTGGGGAGTACGTAGAAGAAAGTGTGATATTTTTTGATATTCTGAAACGAAGGTGAGCTAAGAAGGGTGCAGGCTATGTTGCATAATTCCTAGAGATGCTTTTTATTCAAGAAGTGTGACTCCGGGATACTTTAATGCGAGGACCAAACTGTTCATAAACGTAAATGTTAAGTAACACGAGTACTACTGACAATGAGTGAAAGCACAGACCGAGATTAGACTTCGTATTGTAGCCGCAGTCAAGTCAAGTAGACCAAAAACGAAAAACAATTTGTACAAAATTGAAGTAATTTTAATGTAATGCGAGAACTTTTAAGAAAGCTTTTGTATCTTGAATGGTATGTGTGTCTCTCACGTATTCACTATATATGCTACAGATATACTATATATGTCTATAGGAGTCTTGTACTGGTATTGTATTATCAGTGAAAGTCAGCATCTTATGTAACAATTTTACTAGTAAGCTTTGTAATAAAAGTGTATTTGTGTAGATATAAGTTTTTCAATTATTGATGAAGGGGTGAAGTGAGAGCGGTTGCTTTTTCTGTAATCAACGAGTGCTAGTTAAACTGAAAAGAATATTATATATAGCAGCTTTCAACCTTATTTTAAAGGTAACTACTCATACAATATGTTGGTATTTATGTTAACTCAACTAAATACACAATCTTAAACATACGTACTATGAAACCATATAAAAAGTAACAATGAAAAATCATCAACACGAGTGAGTGTATGTGATATATACAAAAGAAACTGTACAGGACAATTTCCTACATAATGAATTGAATTGATTGAACTAAATAATTCACTTTCACCGTCTTGAGGGGTGAAGGGGTTTATATAACAAGTTCAAAAATGAGATGGTTAAGATGTAATCATGATACTCATTAGCATTAGTTATACAAGAGGACATTGTCGGTAGTGTGTCTAGCCAGAGATAATGATTGTCTTGAAACAGAAATTTCTGTTGATGTCACCATAATAAAAGAGATGTGTGTGTACTTAACAGTTGAATAGATCAAACATCAAATTGATCTGTTATTCAGTAATTCAAGGATACTCTAACCATAATTCTTTTGTTAATGATTCCTGGATAATTCATTTGATGTTTACACCAAAAGGGATTTGATGAAGTGGATTTCCAAGGATAATGAATGTGGGCGGCTGTAAGTAGATAAGATGCTTTCAAACGCCTACTTGCCATCAGATGTCAAACCATACTAGCATTTGCGAAAGTGGGAAATTGTCTCCTTCCTGTCAAAATAAATTTTCCTTTGATGCCTCTTTTGATTTGGAACATCCGGTGAAATGCGACGAAGGAGTTTTCAGAGGGTTTTTCGTCTGCCCACGTTCCACCCGAAGGAGATCTGTGGATGCGGGGAAAACCTCCCGACTCCGAATTCGGAGACTAAGTACAAAGAGGGCAGAAGTTGTGCTTCTCCGGGATTTGATCTTGGGGAAAGTTACCCGAGGAAGATGGACCAACGAAACATGCTTCAAGCTTATTCAGCTCAATTCACTTTGTGCTTGAGAAGCAAGTCCACTCGCTTTGGCAATTCATGTCTCATTATCATCATTCTATTTTATTTCCACTCCGTTTAATCCTGTCAGACGACTAGCGAGTACTGTCTCTGCTTGAATATGTCGGTGGACAAATGCCACCGATTTTCAACTTTCTCATCGTCAAGCGGAACACCGATGTTCGCAACTTTATAAGCAGTCAGATAAGACAAAAATTGAAAGAAAGGGTGCGGAATACCAAGCTGGACAGATCTAAAACAGAATATTCTATTTACTAGTCTACAACTCTACTACCAGCCGAATAATGAAGACAGATTTTTATTATTTTTATTCATTTCGTCCTTATAATTTTCATTCACAGACACCGAAGCCAGTAATATTGCAGATTCCAGTACCTGACAATGCAAGCCATTATAGACCGACATTTTGTTGCATTTTTCATTGAACAAACAAAATATTTGTTTTACACCTGTCACCTGTGGGCATGATCTCTTTTCTAAATTAGATACACTGTCCTTTAGTTATTCTCCATCTGTATTATTTAGTTTAACCTTTCCTTCATTCTTATTCAATACTTCTTCATGTGCTCCAAGAAAGACAAGCTATTCTCGACTTATAATGGAGGAAGACTTACTCATTTGCAATATAATGTTACGTAAGAACTAATCCCGTCTGGAAGTTAATGAGTAAATGAGTACACGTTCCATTACTATTTGACTAAAAGGAGAACAATAAGAAGGGTAAAGTGATAGGGGCAATACTCTGGAGGATTCACTGCCAGGGCCACAAACATTGGCGATAACAAGACAAGGTTGTGATTTAATAATGACTTGACATTGAATCGGAGTAGTAAAATAGCCTCTCTCCGTTTATAGTTCTCTACTCAAGCATGCCCATGAACTTTACGCGAAATAAATATAATACTATGCAATACGAATCCACATCCACCCACGCAGTGAGAAAACAGAAGTGGCGAGAAGGTAGACACACCAGAAGGTTCGTTCGTATCCACCAACGTGGAGAAAGTACACAGGACCTACGAGGAAGGTCAGTTGAGTCAGTTTGTTGGATTCATGAATGAGAGTGACCTCGACTTTTACCCGGGTGTGCCTTCATTTGCTTTATTTCAGGGTCACATCGTACATGGGTAGCTAGCCGTGGAACAGTTTTATTCTGCCTTCATCATTCATATTTCGTGGACTTCTGTTTCTTCCTTCAATACGCTTCTACTGCCTTTCTAGCACGCTGCATGTCTTGGTGTAATTATACTTGTGGTCTGGAGCGAAAAAGGAGCATCCACTGGAGAAAACAGCTTTCTCCTACCTCCACAAATGAATCAAGTCGAAGGACGAAGAGTGTCAGTACATTTATGCTAGATGTATACAATATGTGTGGGAGGAAACAAGAATCCGATGATGATACACAATTGAACTTTTCCAAATTGCTTGGCTCCGGAGGAACGACTCGATTATGACATGAAGAAGCATGAGTACAATATACATATATTGCATATATCTATAGGAGGATACTGTTAATTAAAGGGTTGTTCGAGCTCTGGTGAACATTGAGGCGTGTCATCACAATGCATAAGTACATAATGTTGAGTAAAGAGCAGAAGAAAGTCGCTGACTGCAGTAGTAGTTAGTGTGGGTGGATGAACGAAGGATTCCGCAGGTAAAGTTGGCTACCTGAAATGACTGAGAAGTGGGTCACCATGACCTTCGTTGTTTAAGTCTATATACCTACATCATCTACTTATTTTGCTATATTAGGCTATGGAAGAAAGGTGCATAACGGGGTAAGTGATAAAGAGAAAGTGTAGCTAGTCGACCACCCTTAAGCAGGAAGTAACAAAGAAGCCCAATCACTCATTCATTGATTTCCTCTGGAGAAAATTTTCTTTATAAAGTATTGGTATGCAGTGTAGAGGGAATGGTTTTGGCTAACCGTAGCCACAACACTTTTCCACTCCTCCGCCTGTCCCACTCGGTTCTTCAAGTAACTTCCAAAGAAAGTCTTTAACAAGGAGGAAAGTGTGTGCAGCCCTAAGTGAAGACGATTCTAGGGGAAAAGAGTTGGGGAAGAGCTCTTTTTCTGCCCAGTTGAACACAGTTTCAATAACGAGCCTCCTGTGTGTCTGTGTCTTCACGTTTCTTCATTCATGAATCTTGAACGATGGTGGTGATGGTGGAGGTCTAGGAGGACTCTCTCTGCTCTGTTATACATTGGGTGTGTATAGTATTGAGTAAGACACACACTACCAGCAACTAAACCAATTGTTTCGAACAGTGTCAAGAGTCACGAGTAATTGAATGATCCGTGACTTGGCTTTCTCACGCCCACGCACAGACTGGCAGTCCCTTGCAAAACTGAATTTCAAGTGCACAAAGCTCAACGGAACATTCAGCCAATCTCTACGGATTCTGTCTTATATTATTACATTACCAAACTATATGCCCTTACCGTCTATATACGTATACTAGTCTGCCTTAGTCACCCAGACCCAACCAACACGGTTGGATGTTCGAAGTTATATGAAAAACCTGAGCTTTCTCACAAACCTGAACATTTTTCCTATTAATATTGTTCCTGATAGTTCCCCAATGCGATCCGATTTATTTTTGGCCTGTGCTGCTGGTCCAATCAGACGAAGGTACTTTTGTCAGTAATAAATCAAGAGGAATTCTCAACTTATGTAGCAATGCAGCATTTGATACACAACACAATCAGAATCACGATAGCTTTCTACTTTCACCAAAATTATATTTCTTTTTTCCTTCTCGTACTTTTCCTCCTTCAACGGTTCGTTTAAATTAGTCTGTTGTGCATTGTTTTTGCTCAGCTATGATGCGAGGTAACTTACATGTTTGCACTCGCTATGTCAATGAAATGCACACATTGTATTGATTGATTGAGGAAGCAGAATTCTCATTGAATGTGAGACGATTGTGATGCGGAAAGAGAAGAAAAAACAGCCAGGATAAATATAGCGTATGTGGAAGCATGGTCAATCGACACATTTATTGTAGTAGTATAAAAATGAGGAGGAATGGGGTAGTTGAAGAGCCTTTGTTTCCGGCTAGTGCTGGAGAAGAGGAAGCCATCAATCACTCTGGGAGTGTGTAGTATATGTTTTGTTTCAAAGGAGATAATTCACTCCGATATCCTCATTCATAAAACACACAGCATGGCATAAAAAATCGCTTGTGAGTGTCCAAGGCTGAACCGTTCTCCTGTATAGATGAACTATCAAAAGACAAGCTGTAGATGGATAGCAGATTGCATGCATGCATTACAAGTACCCTGTTATGTTGTTAAATACTGCGGATGGATGCATAGGTTGGTGTATAAACATTAGGACGTGACCTCGTTTTGCACTCTCCCATTCACAAAATGTACGAGACTATTTTTAGCTCTCGGAAGAAGGATATGACAGTCCTATAGGTCTGGAGATTTTGTCGTCCTGACCTCCGCAGTCAGAATCAGATGAAGTTCCATGTTATGGTCCATAGACGACAGATTCGGGGAGTCGAGTTCACTTCTTCAGCGGAAGACTGAGTCCAACGGTGACCC
Source organism: Isotomurus maculatus (assembly GCA_034696585.1). NCBI lineage: Eukaryota > Metazoa > Arthropoda > Collembola > Entomobryomorpha > Isotomidae > Isotomurus > Isotomurus maculatus. Next base: position 8,969 of record JAQGAC010000319.1, read on the forward strand.
TGAGAAAGATGTGTTAGGAAATAAAATTGAGACTCAGCTCTAGAATAACCAGGCAGGCACACCCACCTATGAATTAGTTTTGTGAATGAGAATGAGAAGTAGGTCATCTACCAGTGTGTATATACTTGTGTATAAGCATTAGAGAACACTACATTATATTTAGACACAACCATAGCGCACAAGGCATAAAACTTGTATTAGCTTTAGTGTAGCTGAAAACACATATCATCTATATACATTTTAGAGCCCAGGAATAGGGGAACGAAAGCTGGATAGTTGGGTGGTTGGAAGGGTCCCAATGTTCACAGGGAAAAGCTCACGCAATTTATGAATGAGATTGAGAACAAGAAGTGCGTCAGAAGGTGCGTGTGCGTGCGTTTCTCGATTTCTTTCCTTGAATGAGATCAAACTGGTGAATGAAAATTCCCTGCTGTCTTTAGGATTCGCAACAGATCGATGGGAACTCCACGTGCCTTGACCTCCTTTGAAATAGAAAGATATAACGTCACACGCATTTTGGTATTCTTCTTACGCACTTTTCTTCGAATGAAGTTCACATACAATTTCCAAGAGACTGGAGGGTCTGAATTAATCTATTTCCAGCCATCCAGGTTTTTTGCTGACGCTGTTTTTGGACTTCGTTCTTTCGAACCGAAGTTGCTAGATATTTGATTCCAAACCACTGTAAGACATAGTGTATATTAACAATCAACAATTTTCTTATGCCATAATGCTATAAACCTAACATAATATACTTCTCGAGTCGTCTTTACAACCATATAGTACTGGAAATAATCGATGTTTATGCTAATTTTTATCTAACCCACTGTTGACTGTTTTACAAACCAAATGAGTTGTGCCTCATTTGTATCGAAATAGATTATAATACATAACGAGCAGTAAGTAGTTCTCTGATTTCATTGAAAGTCACACAGGTCACGGTCATTAATCGTGACGATCATCAAGTCGGATGGATATCCTGCTTTTGGTGATTTACAGGATAGTAGAAGTAAGGCTAACTCAATTCGAGGAAATTCGGATTACAAACCTACAACAACACTACATGGATGATTGTGTAGGTATATACCTGGCATAAGACAGAGAAGATTGAAGACGGAATGCAGCTTTACTCCGATATATATGCAGGTAGAATAAACATTAATAGTGCGAAGATACTGAACATAATGTTGAGAAAGTTAAGGCCGTTTTGAAATCGTAATTCTCGATGTTGACTTTCAATTGACTTTCAAGCTAGTAAGTAAACGATGATTAAGTAGAAGTGTATCCAGTAACTCCAAACTCTGAGAGCATATCCAATTCATTAGCAAAGATGCAAGCACATTCCTAAAAACACAGAAGTGTTGTTGAGACTTTTGGTGAACAGCAAGCTGACAGTATGAGACCGTTGTGTCGTGAAGAATTTTAGAATTTTATTACCATACATATTTTCTTAATACCATAAGGAAACCAATTTTTTACCATTGCATTGCTACATCCTACGAAAGCGTTTGTTTTGATGACTCTGCGACTACATAAGTTTTGCAAAACGACTCTCTTTCGTTTCGAATCGAGCTACATTTGAAGTGGAAAATAAAGGAAGTTACATGAATGAAATACAATTTAAATTTGGTATAAGAGGGTAAGGCACACTTCAGGTTGCCTGAGGTTGCTGGTGAATCGGAGTAGGTTGATGGAACTTTCTCCATTCTGAAATCTTCCTCTTATATTTCATATCGTGAATCACAATAATTTGCAATGACATAAAATATTATAAATATTATGCAAGCATACAACTTCATACTTATGTTATTGGTTAGTAATTTTTGTTTTTAGATTGTAACTTTCTGGCTCATTATAAAACCTGCAACACAATGTATCAGCTGCAACGCTGCAAGTGTTAATAGCAAATAGTACACAGAGGGACAATATATTTGTAGTTTAGTATTAAAATGACAAGGAAGAATATTAACAAGGACTGGACATTCAAAAGACAAAGGTAGTTTTGTTGTAAACGTGTTGTGGGAGAGACGCTGATGTACCTTTTCTTACATTCTCAAATACGATCTCTTGTGCTGCTGCTTTTTTGTTTTATGTTCCTCTCTATCAAAACTTAATGAATATTATTCTACTCTAACTTGTGAAATATGTCCAATATGTATGTAGAATTGGATATGGAAATTATTCAGTGAAGTGCAGAAAAGCTATTTCTAGTGTATACAGTCTTTAATCTTATTAATATGATTGGATTAGTTGGCTTTAATTTACTGTCAAACTATGAATTTTTATAGTAATCGTATCGTAGAAATACATTTTAGCACATAGGAGATTTGCGCAAGGTAAACTTAAAGGCTTTTGCAAGTGATATAAACTTCAGATTCAACAAGATGGAATACGAAGAGAATCAGGATTAAGTCAGTCAGACTAGACGACAATACGCACATCACATAATCCCATTCCTTATGATTCGTTTTATAAGTTGTAACACATAATTATGATTTCACCTGCAACTTCAAATCTGCTCTGCAACATCCCTGAAGGACATCCCGTTCTCTTTCAAGAATTGAAGAAATCTCTTAGGCTTGTCTGTCTGTCTCAACTTCTGGTTTTAAAAAACTCCAAGTACAGCAGATAGTGAACAGTTTGGTTTCGAAAAAAGCATTGGATTAGTGCATAACCGGTTGAGGATGAAATTTAAGCTTGGTTGGTGCTTTAAAACTCCTACACACACTTTGAGTACAGCCACACCTACTTTTTCAAGTACAACTATTACCATCACATACACCTTGATGATAAAGTAAATCCGGCTGCAAAATATACAACTTATGTGTATATATAGTAAGAAGAGGGAGAACAAGCATATCCTTTATCCCATCATCGTCATTAAGTCTTGTGACTTGTGTGCTGCATATGTAACCATCCTTAATTCTCTCTCGAGTTTAAATCTGATTCCTGTTTTATTACTTAACCTTATTTCTTGCGCAACAGGATTACGAATGCATAAACTATAAACACTCTCAACTCGTTTATGAATGAAAAATAACAAGGATATAGGCAAAGACGTTCTGAGTGAATGAGTGAAAGACTATCTGAGATCCTACTTTAATGCTTTCGTACATAAGCTTAAAAGTTATTTCCCTCGCATAATGAACGGGAGAAGCCACATAATAAATAGCTTGATTAAAGCCAACGCATTCTCTCCAATAACGAATACACCCTCCTTATTGATACGAAGATATTCAACTATCCAACATTTTTATGGCTCTCTATAATGTACACAGTAAATATGCATATACATCACTTGATGACAGGACAGACCTGGCATTATTGATGAATGATGACTAGATGACTGAACCCTGAGCTGTTAATTTGTTGACTGATCAGTTAGTTTGATAATTAATCCATTATTAATCCTTGCAAAATACCCTTGAAGAGAATAATAATTGAATTTAGTCATTAAATTATTACGCTACATGCCTCTGCTACAATTACAGTAGTGTTGAGTAATCAATCATACTCATACAGAAATACCTTTCTCAGTGTCAAGCATACTACGAAAACAGTCTCATGTGGTATGGATTGTTAAAAAATAGATATTGTAGGGTAAGACGCATTCTAATCGAGTTTTAAAAGACACATTAGGTTAAATAGTGTTGCATGGAGCAAAATGAAACACACATGCCAAAAAACTAATAATCCTTCCTCCTAATAATGAGCCCCATTCACAAAAGTTGTGTTCATTCATTCATTATGTCATCAGAGCCAATCGAAGCCACGAACACGAATCCAAACAACTAGACACTGATTTCCGTATCTTTCTCCCTTTAAAAGTATTAAATTCCCAGGAAGCATGATTTCCGAACACCCGTCTCTCATCCTGCTATTCTACATGTAGAAAGCAAGACTTGCAAACACGCAACATGTATGCAACTACGATGCTACCTAAGCCCGAGTAGTTAAACTGAATTCATAATAGACGAGTGGCTTTTTAGTGCTTTGTGACTGTGACAGTCACTGTGGTAGATTTTTATGAACGGAATGGACCTCCTCGTGGAATTCATTGATGATGTTGTGTCTTGAGCCCAACTACTCCGCCATTCACTTACCCATGTCCCCGTGCCCCCCACATGACCCGCATGACCCTGTCCCCTTGCGTCTCCACCTGGTGACCTTCGTGTGTCGGGGGGAGGCTGTCGAGTGCACTCAGGGAAGGTCCGTGCCCCTTCCCCGGGGGGAAGCAGGGGCTGTGGTGGCGGACTAGTTGGGCTGGGAGTGAAGACTGGTTGGTGGGGAGGCACGGGAGCGGTGGTGATGCGTCTCTTAAGAGTCCACACCACCACCACCACCCTACACTTTTAAGCAGGCTGAGGCTGACATTGCTTCAGCATTTCCTGTGCTGGCTGTATGTGAGAGAGTGTGTGTGTGTGTTGTTTTGAACCCGGATTCGGGCACCTCTCGGCTCGCCTCCGAAGTTGGTACTTTTATAGTTGAGTTGGTGTCGTCCGTGGGATTGGTCCCCGTCCTGGCAGTGGCACTTCAGCTCCCACCGAAATCGGTTGAGTGCAACCAAGTCTCCCGTAGGTCTCACCTGTCCGTGTGGGAGGATTTTGTCTCATCACTTCACCAGTCTTATCGTGGATAACAACACGGAAGGTGTGTGAGAGTGTGAACCTAGGATAGTGGTGGTCCTCGTTAACTGATTCATCATCACCATCATCATCAGATATCATTGTGGCGACGACCGATAACATACACAACAGGCAGTTGCGGGTTACCTACTCACCTGCTTTTCATTCAGCTACGGAGCACACTGATAAAGTCTTCTGGGCTTATCGCATGCGACAACTCGTACTTTAGTGGATTGTTTGATTTCTTTCGTTTGTTTGTGACTATTGTGAGTGATCCCAGAAAATGGATGTCGAACTCGAGCTGGACGATATCGTCGTGGATTTGCATTTTGGAGCTACCTACTTTAATCGTAGATAAGTTTTTAAACTGTATTGCGTAAAATGTATTTATGAAAATAGAAGAGATAAAGACATCAGGCGAGAAGTGAGAATTTGTTGGAACTCGGAACACTGGGAAGCAGAAGACCGGGGATGAAATGAAGATCTGTGAAATGGGATACACGTAAAGTTGGAGCTTCGAGCTAAATCAGTGAAATTTTCATCCATGCAATCATCGACGTCTAGTTTGTTAAAGATATCGAAATGCTGAGGCATTTGCGATGTCCGTGCTCAACTTGGAATTACAAAACTGACGACAGAAATGTAGCTAAATTAGCTTTTGTTTTTAGTTTTTAGTAGTGAATTGATAGATTGATATTAGATATCCTGTGACAAATCAATTGCAAAGTGCAGCAACAATGACTGAGACAAGGTGTAGCTGTAGTAGCTGTAGACGCTCTAGTAGGAGTCTTATCGACAAGTGTGACGCTGACTGCCTATCATGTGATGGATGAATCGATGAATGATAGATAATACGAAAATAAAAGAATTTACAGATTGCAGCGATTTGTTAAGACTTGTGCAGCTATGTGAGACAGCAGAGACAAACAATATTTTTTAATATTATTAGTGAGTGACAAAGGGAAGGAAGAAGACTTATAAATATCGGGAGGAGGAAGTGTCCGAATATTAGGATTCGGTATTTGATTCTCTGGGTGGACCTCGGATCAAAAGGAAGCCGTCAGGACGAGGCCCAAAACGCTCGCCCTGAGTATCACGTCCCCTCCTTTTACGTCCTTACCACTCCGACCCCTCCTTGAAGAAATGTCTGAAAGTCAGGATGAGTAAGTCCTTCATTAATTCATTGTTCGTTTTTCGTTTTCTTGTTTGAGAAATTAAATTAAGTTTTGGGCACTACTGGTTTCGAAACGCTATTATCAAGCGGTGTTATCTTTTGCACTTTCGGCAGTAACATCTAAATCACTATATTTATATAGAAGTGATTACAGGTTATCATAAATTGGAATGAATCTCTATTTTATATTGAGAGTAGGGAGCAGTATTTCCCATGAGGCTTGTCACAACAATTCTAGCAGAGAGAGTTCAGCTCAGAAAAGCGTTTGTAAGGATGAAAATATGTATAGGTGTTCACTGTTGGAATTGGTATGAATCAGGATGTGCTATTCAATCAAACTGTTAAGTTTCTTTGATTGTTTTAAGAGATAAAAAGACATTTTGGTTATTATCAAGTTGCAGTTGCTGGAATGCTGCTACTTATGTAGGTTGTATATTCAGGTAGTATTGAGATTAACTCAGATATTGTTGGTCTTTGCAGAAGACAATAAGATGAAGGGATAGGAGTGCAAATATTAAGGTGACATAGGTAGTTTGATATGCCGAGGATCCGGAATAGAAATTAATTTTTACACAATCACTAAGAGCCTGCTCTACCGACTCCCGTCTCATTTCTGTCTGTGTTCAAGCCTGAGGGATAGGACAGAATGACAATTTACAAATGTTTGATGATACATTTTTGTATGCATCTGTTAAATTAAGAGGTGTGGGTGTGGGGATTGGTATGAGTTCAGTTGAAATTAATATGTACTTAAATATTTAAATTAAATGATACAGGGAAAAGGTACTTATGACATGAGTTATTACTGTCAGCTGTTTTTGCGTATAATATTATTGCCTTTTTTCATTGATTTCATTTATCGGAACGGTTGGTAGTTTAGAGCTGTAGAGTGTATTACAAGTTTTGATGATGAGATGAATGAAGGTGAAGGCTGTGGCTCTGAATGGTTTGAATTTCTTCTGTAATAGTATCCATCTATCTAAGGCAAGGAAGGCCATACTATCAAGTTACCCGTTTGTCAATAGCAGCAACCAGTAATTATAATAATGTAAAAACATAATATTGTTATTGATAACTAACGACAGCATGTATAACCCACCTGACGATTAAAAAGAGCTGAGAACTGTTATATGGAAGACATGCACACACAACAGAGGACGAAGAGTAGCGCAATGTAGTTGTATATAATGGCATATTATTAGCCAGACATGGGTTTTTAGTGTCGTTGGGGATGAATATCTATTAAATTCTTATTTGCTTTGATTTAGTTTTTTACGATATGAGTCTTCTTTGACGCTATCGAAATGTTTGAAATTGATTTTAGATAGTTTAAAGTGCGAATCGCTTTCACTATAATTTTCAAAAATCGCTCAAGCTACACATTTTTTTAAATGCATATGAAATTGTTTTGTGTCTGTAAAATTAATAATTCAGTGTGTGTACATAGTGTACAATTGATTTTATTTTTTTCAACTAATAATAATTAAATTTTGGCTCCTTGGGGTGTATGACGAGTTCAACAAAAGCCCATATGATGAGTTCAAGAAATCAGCTGAAAAACTTTGCTCATAGTTTTATCAAAAGAAGGGAAAAATATCAAAATTTTGATGAGTTAAGAACATATTTCAATTTAACCCTTTTTGAAGACAGTCACTGTCACTGCACTGCTACTTGGCACTGTTGGTACTCTTTTCCATTGGCATTATTGGCCTATGATGGATAATGGAACTTAGGCATTTGAATTTATTTTGGTTTGTAGACTTTATTATTAGCTATATATTTATTTATTATGCTGATTGAATTGATTATTATAGCCTGTGGACTGAATATTTAAGATATAGACGTGTATTCCGCTGGTAATTACTTCAATTGTCAGTTTCAAATCAACAGATTTTTTTTATTATTGTGAGCAAACGTTTCAAAGTCATCGACACATAATCAGGTTAAATGGGATCAAATAGAGCAATCAAATAGGAAATCGAATTCAGTTACTGGCGTCTGATTCTTGATTTTAATGATGCCAACCAGAAGAGGAAAGCATGAAGGTAATCAAACACTTAATAGGGATCTTGGCAATAATTTGTATGAATTAATATCTTCTGATCCTCTTGTGTGCGTCTGGATTAGACTATATAACTCGCATTATAATAATAAAATATCAATATCAAGTGATAATTAAAAGAAGATATTGTTGGATATAGATATATGATGATATATCTGTAACAAATATATAGAGAAAAGAGTAGATTCTAGCATTCTTAAGTTTTTAGAAGAAATTGAATTGGTTATTGGCGTGCTTTACGGGCACGAATGTGATCAGATTTTCACCCCCTAGTATTAAACTTGAAGGAACACAAGTAAAACTCACTTTCGTACTAGTGAAAGTACTGGAGATGGGAATTGGGAAGATGGGAGTTGCTCGGGGAAAGTTTAGGTTATATCCGATCCGGGTAGGTTAGACGTTTTCATCCCGTCTTACATCACCCCAGCTTGTAGTTAGATCTGTTTTGAGCTGAAAGTGTACTTTTATTAACGCACAGTGACTTTTTATTATTATTAGTGACCTTATGAAGTAATTGGAAAATGTATCTAAAAAGGAAATATTGGAGAAAGTTTTTTATTTTTGCGATGATTATTGCTACAGAATACCCAAAAACTGTAGATTTAAAATTCTCGCAATCCAGAAATGCTCTCAACACTGTTTGAAGGATGTAAATTATCAAACTGAATATTTGTAGTGCAGTGTAATCATATTTCATGTCACATGCCTATCGTCCAAATTATCCACGTCTCCAAAAATAGGTTTGCAAAACTTGTTACTCTTAATACTTACTTAAGAAAGTGAGATGGGATAGAAGCTTTAATGTAAATACTAAGCAATCACAACTCAGTGTAACGTGTAGTCACAACGTAATCAACCAAACATAATTGACAATAACAATAATAAACTGGAAAAGACTTCGAACAGTACGAAGGGTTAGTTCGAACAATGCATCGTCATTTAGTTCGATTATGCATTATATTGGCAGTAACAATATTATTCATTCTCAGGAAACCTCAAGACGGGATATTCATGCCAAAACAATCCAGCACCATTGAATAGTCGGTTGTTGGATAGTAATTAGTAATTCATTAACAAGCCTACTTAGTAATAGAAAAAGTTTTTTAAATGAATCAAAATCAGTGGTTGTAACAGTTAAATGTGACAGCAGATTTATTTGTGAATCGACAATTGCAATATTTTATGATCGATTATGAGTTTTATTTTACACAATGAACTACAAACAAAATACAAATAATTGTTTTGAGGTTTATGAATGAAAGAAGTGATGTTGTTTAGTCCTAAGCACCAGTACACCATTTGTCAATGACTACATATATCGTTGGATTCATTTCATTCACATAGTGTTGGTTAAAATTTTTATTGGTGAATTAAATGCTTCATCTCGTCGCACATAGTGCCATCAAAAACTAAAAGAATTTGAAACAAAAGTTGGTGAAAGAGCTGCAGACAATCAAGACATGGTGTACGTATTTTTTTTACCTTTAATTTCATTATTGTAACTCGGGAATTCAGATTTAAGAGTACTTTGTAACGTGAGCAGTAAAGAAACCCTATTTTCATAAACAAAGCAGTTTTTGAATATTCTCAAGGAACAGCCGGACTGGATAGTCAATCCTGTGCTGAGGTTCTTCCTCAATGAATGAGCATTTTTGTGGTGGTTGTAGTACAAGTCTTCAGTGCCGGATTTAGATATCCGGTCCTCCCCTTCTCTTTCCATGTGTGTGACAATAAAGCCTACAATTTTCTTTACCTACTAAATACCAACCACTATGCTATGTGCTCAGCATTTCTTGTAATCTTCAGTTCCGTTGTTCTTACGTGGGAACGGATAAAGTAGCTTAGCGCTTCGTAAAAGTCCGGCTGTGTAACTGAGATTACTGAGATATGAACCAACTGTTCCACTGTTGTTTTACAACAAGGGAACAAAGTGTGTAATATAGCCAGTAGTACATGTAGCTATGCTTTGAAATACAGGGAGAGGAAGAACTTCCGACGGATGGTGGTTATATGCATTGCAAATAGCTCCCTGTCCCAGTGCTTGTAATGTCTGTCTGAAGTGAAAATGAAAGGGAAGCAGCTAATTGATGAAAGCAAAGCGAGATGTATGTCTTCTAAAGATTGAAATGTGTGTAAAAATGTTGTAACTTGTATACTCTACCTACCGACACCGGACAAGTAGAGTGTAGTTCGTAAATGAGGAGGGAGGATGCGAGGATAGGGTGACTTATTTAGAGATTCGAGAGCACTGAAGGGGTTGAAGTGTGAAAGAGTCAAAGTTCCAGGCAGTGCAGCTCAGTTTAAGCGAGGTTGTTTGGCTTCGAGCGACACCAAGCCCATTGATCAAGTAGTGTGTGGGTGGATGGGTCTACAAAAAAGGGAAGCAAGCACAGCACGAAGATAAGTTGATGATCTGTGTTTTCTCGTTTCATCTCTAACTTCCTACCCCTACCCCTTTTTCTTATTCAAAGCATAAAAAGCAAAAGGTTTCTCTTTACCAGTCAGTATAGTATGGCTTTCGGAAATTTCTGTTTTTTAAATAACTGAATGAAGTGCGCTGTAGTTTAAATTCATTCTTTGATTTATATTTGGTAGTATAGTAGTCATTAATTTGCCCAGGCCCATTAAGGCCTTTGTTAAAAACTAAAACACTTGAATTCATGTGGATTTTGAATGTAATATAAAATGCGTTTTAATCAGCGGAGTGGTGAAGTAATGGCGATGATTTCATGAATTTTTGAAATGAGTAGATGGTAGAGCGTGAGTTTCATCTTCGCACCATTTGTCGTTACCGATTGCCGAATTGTTTTCATGTGATAAATCTTATCTACCTAAGTTATATCGCAAAGCGAACGATTTTCTATATAGTTTATTTTTGTATTGGTGATGGATAATAATATTAATTAAGTACACTATTGTACACTGCGCTACTTACTTTGGAATTAGTTTACCATGTTAAAGAGAAGCAAAGCTAGATTGATTTAATTGGAAGCTAACTTTGAAGTTTGTTAAACACTAGAGAAATGCCAACAGGAAAGCAAGATGATAATTTAATACACGACCGGATCTCTGCCTGTTGAATTTTTCACAAGAGCTTCGTTTTTTGTGTATTGCTCACCTCGCACAACTCGTACTCACCCTGAAAAGTGATTTTTGGGCGAAATATGGTAGATTGTGTAGTGGCGAAGTAACCGTCGGGTACCAGAGATAATTATTGCTGTAAAATAATTATAGTGTTGGGTGGTTTTTCAATTTTGAAGTAGCGAAATGCTGTTGCTGTTAGACGAGCTAGGGTAGAGATTGACGAAACTCTATTCCAAACAATAATAGAATTTTCACTTTTACTTGGAGCTATTACTGTCTTCTGCACAATACATTCAATCTGTATAATACTTTAAGCTATAATCTGATGACGATAGGCTAGGCTCCCTTGTTCTATCGTAATTTTCTGATTACAAACTGCACTTTATAATTCGGCACAAACTAATTCTCAATCAAGTATGGTTCTTTTTAACAGAATATGGAATGTTTTCTAATCTCAGACAATTTATGTATAGAAGCATGAAATAGTAGCTCCGCAATAAAAATCATTTAAAAAATTATGATTTTACGGATCTTACGACTTATTAGTACGTCTTAAAATGACACTGTCCGTTTCTTTCGTAGGCAAGTTTTGAGAGGTGTAAGCTAAGCGAAGCTAAGTGAGATGTAAGCTTCAGTTTTGAACATAATGACACATAATTTTTGAATTTTATTTCTAGTGGGCAATACCTGGTTCGTGTTCGAGCTCAGGTAATGACGAGGGACGATAGCAGTGGTGGATGGGTGCCCCTTGGAGGCGGAGGACTTTCCAACGTCTCTGTGACCAAAAAGACGCCTGACAAAAATGAATACCTCATCCATGGCAAGAGAATTTCCGACCAGTCGGTAAGGACCACTGAAGGGTTAAGTTTACAATCTTTGTATTTATCGCTTATTTACAAAATGTGGCTTGTTTGTAGGTTGTGCTTAGTTGTACAATCAAAAAGGACTTCCAGTACAACAAAGTAATGCCAACTTTTCATCACTGGAAAACTGGAGAGAAGAAATTTGGACTGACATTTCAAAGTGCAGCTGACGCTAGGGCTTTTGACAAAGGGGTGTGCATTGCGAGAGAAGACCTATTAGATGGTAAGAACTTTCTCACTACTTTTCTTCGTTCATTTAGACACCTACAACTTAAAACTGCATTTAATATTCTCGTCTCTCTATTACTCTTTGTGCTTTCGATCATATTTTGTTGTGGACTAATATGGTAAGCTCGTAAGCTAGTTCTGTTTGATGTAACTTAACCAGAAGTGACTATAAAAATGATTTTTTTTACTTTAGGCCTTTCTCCATCTCAAAAACGAAAACTAGAAATTGGAGAAGATGATGTGTTTATGGTAAGCAATTAAATCGGTTGATATCTAGGAGGTTTTGTCTCATTCTCAATACTAATGATAATTGACAGGCTCTGGATTTACCTGTGGAAAGAGACTCAATATCTTCTGGCTCGGGAAGTGGGTCGAATCCTGGGTACCCCCATGCCCACCTTCACCGTATGTACTTTTCTTCCAGAACTGGAAGTCGAGACGGCAGTGGTCCTTACTCGAAAGAAATGTCTCTGAAAGAAAAGGAAATGTTGGACTTTCATGGAGAAGAGCCTTACTCATCCTATGTTCAGTTTGCCCGTGATCGACCGCATGACTACTCTTACCCTGTAGTACAACCTGATCCTAAAAAGTACTCTCCATCTGAATTATCAAACTCAACATCTCTTGGTGGAGGATACTCGTCTTCTTTTGAAAAGTCCTCTGGAAGCAAAAAGCCTCTGCAACTAGACCCTTTAAGTCTCCAGCCTCCACCATTACTCCCTACAAAGTCCACTGGGAGCACAAAAAAGAAAAGGTTTGTAAAATTATTGTTAAGTAGGGACTATGAGTTAATGCGTCTTAACAGGTCACTGTTGTGTTTGTGTTCAGCTGATAGGAGCAAAGAGTAAAGGTGTAAAACCTGAAAACTTTCGATGATATAAACATGTGCTTTTAAAAATCTTTGCCATCAGCACTACGTTACAATGACATAATACTGCCTCCAAGATTACAATAGAGATGACAATAATTGAATTGTGTTTGTTGATGTGAATTCCAGAACGTGTGGGAAGATGCGAAGGTGTCGAGACTGCCACGAAGTGTATAGTGAAGACTGTAATCCTCGAGGGGTGTGTTCGGCAGGGCCGGACAAAGTACGAGATGGTATCGACAAGGTGACTTGTATGGGTTGTGCCCGTGGGATGTTGTACCACTGTCTTAGTGGGGCTGAAGGAGAGGTTCCACCTCACCCTTGTGCCGTTCGACACCACCGTTGCGTCCGTAGGTGGATCGCCCTCGGACTACTCTCAATTTTCCTCCCGTGCCTATGCCTCTATATTCCATTGGCAGGTTGTCATAAAGCAGCCAAGTCGTGTCACGTTTGTGGAGCAAGGCATCACCCTTCCTAGTCCCACCGTCTCATCGTCGTATTATTGCGTTCTTAAGAATTTATCGGGGCAGGTGTGAAGTGGACTTTCATTTTGTCAGTTGTATAACAATACATTTATGCAAGAGTCATGCAGGTATTCAATAATAATTGGTCAGTGCAACATTTCAATGTTTTGAAATAGTTTTCCAAGAGAAAACAAATAAGAATCAATTCCTGAAAGCGCTTTTGCTTTTTTATCCAGAAAAGTAATTTATTCTACACATGATGTTCAATAATTGATTGTTATTCTTAAACTCGCATTGTACACGTTCTATTACTCTCGTGTGTAATACAAATAACATTATTCAAATAGCGATAAGCTTGAAGATTATGATTTACATATTTCTTGTTATTCACATGTTATGGTTATAACTACAATAACTATTATATACATATTCATTCGTCGCGAGTCAAAATGTGATACTTCATCGTTGGTGAAAAGTAATAAAAACCCACTGTTAACGTAATACTGAACTGTCTAAACTATTATGAATACAAGAGATTCAAATCATAAAATTCTTTCTTGTACTTGTACATCCGAACTCCCACAATCGGGGAGTTCAAGCTTACAGTTGTTAGCTTGAGTTGCTGATGCACGCACACCCAACGCTATTGAGCGTCCCATCTAAATATTACAGCGTCAAATTTTTGTGTGAGTCCATCTATTTCCTGAGTAACTTCTGTCACTGCAGCCGCAACAGCCCAATTTTATTCTTCATTCCTAAAGGTCTGCGACTAGATACCCCGTTCGGACAAGAGTAGGAGGAACACTTGTCTTAAAATGAGTTCGAAACCTGCCTCAGTCTGGCTTGATTACCGGACTATGATACGTAAAAACAACGAACAGGCTGGACGCGACGTTAATTTGACTTTATCGATGTCGTAAGTCCTGAGCTAAATGAATTCAACATTAATATTAATAAATTATAATTGAGGATAGTACCTAAAGATAATCGATTGTCATGATTTCACAGCCGATGGTATGATGAAAGTAAATCTAGAGAGGATCGTATGCAGCAGCAACTGGACCCCAATCTGTTGGACGTTGACAGGAATCCACAGATTACTTATGATGGAAGCGCAGTTAAAAAATTCTTGAAGGAGATGGCAATACTGAAAGCCAACGTATACGATGATCTTGTCAAAGCAGAAACCAATGCGTTAAAATTTCTCGAAATGGAAGATAAAGTTGCTACATTAATCCCTACAAGCAGTTCAAGTACTTCGGAAGGCAATCTAACGGTGAGGCGGATCAACGAACTTTTATCTGGAAGTGTCGGATGTGGGTGCAAGAAGCAAGCTGCACATCCATGTAAACCTGCTTCAAAATTTCAAGAGTTACAAGAATTTGTGCACAAAACTGCAGGTAAGTCCAACCGTCCCACGTCAATCTAATCAACGTTGCATGCATGACTATCGATGAAGTTAGCAATGGTTAAATCAAATCTCATCAATGCGATGCGTACTTTTGACAAGCTATGCATGTTTTAATTATTTTGCAGGATTAGGTAAGATAAGTCCGCAAGAGCAAGCCATGGAAAAGTTGGATGTGTACTATCACACATTAATGCCTGGTGAGATTACAAAAGGTGAGTTAGGGAATGTCAATTATGGTAAAAATAACTTAACTATGAATGCCACTACCATCGGTTAATACTCATTGTATTATCTTATAATTTGTACCTCAGAAGAGAACTTCGGAGACAATACGGAATTGTTTTATATTGAAAAGCGATTACGAGGTAATAAGTGATATTAAAGGAAACAAGTCTTCAAGAATCAGGGTCAGGTCAGGGAGATTGGATTGAATAAGGCTAATTAAAATTCACTTCGATTTTCCAGAAATTAAGGATACTTGCAGACATATATTAAAAAGTTTGGACACAGGGGAAATTGGGACAAAACATAATTTTGTTTTCAAAGATCAGCAAAATACTAAAGGTTTTAGCGGCGTGAGCTTTGGTAAGCAGACACTATATTATATACAATTCATTATAGGGCTAAGGTTTCGATTATTGACTATTCAATGTAGATTAGTATCAAAATCGAATACCAATACTATAAAACAACCACTGACCTATTCAATCACCTTTTTTAAATTCAGGTAGAGGAAGAATGACTGGACTTCAACGCATGGACGGGACTATATTAGCTGAACCGTCAAAAAATACTGATGGAAAAGCCATTTGGGGGAAGAAATAATTTCATTTCCTTGTTCAATTATACAACACGTGTAGTAAGTTAACTAAATGTAATTAGCACTCATGTGCTTTGCACATGTGTGTGTTGAGTTTTGTGTATAGATTCCACGTACACATGTGTTATGGATTGCTTAATCAGCTCAATACGACTATTTATACTAAGCAATTTTCTTGATTATTATGTGTTGATGCATGGATTGTATACAGTGACACTAATGAAATAGAATAAAAAAGAAGGTTAAACTGACACTAAAAGTAAAATAATTTTATTTGATTAAATTGAATATGTTTGAACTTTGAACATTTTATCGTCGATGAAAAGAAAACCTCCCACAAACTTCTTTAAGGAAGACCAAAATCAAATTCAGCATAAAGTAATACGTGAAACGCAGAGACATTATAGAATTTAGAACTCGTAACAGTTAAGCATTAAAATCAATCCAATATTATTACTTTTCCTCGCCAGTAGATTTCAATCGGCTAGTGCTCATCGACATCGACGGGGGCTGACCTAGTGCTCGCTAGATTCAACATCTCCTTGCTACTAAACATCTTAATGGATATTTCCTGAGCTCGCTGGACAACACAGTCTTGAACTCCCGGAGCTAGACGCCTAGATGTACAATTAAACTATCAAAATGGGAGAGCCTAGATTCTAGATACTTAGAAACTTCAAACTACCTGAAGTAATTTTGCTCTCCATCAATCTCTTCAATCCTGAAATCTGTACTCTTCAAACGAGACACAGTGACTACTTCCGATTTTTCGAAACCAGCCATCATATCTAAAGACAGCGTTTCGTCTTCTACTAAATCGAATAGATCTTCCGTGTCGCTTCCTACTCCTAGATTCAAGTTGGGTGCTGCCCGAGTCGGTAGAAGTAAGTCTTTCTCAGTCTTCACTGTAGTTCTTCTACCTCCACGTCGTCCTTTAGAAACTGATGCGGGTGCTGAGACAACAGTGGAGCCACACTCCGTACGCGTATCACTTGTTGAAGATAAAGCTGAGGGAACAGTTTCCACAAGGTTCTTCCCTTTACCCACGACTCGTCTAACTGCCTTCGGTTTCTTTGCATTTTCACTGCCTTGAGGGTCTTCACACGATTCCTTAGGTCTACACTTCTTAATGCCTTTTCTGCCCTTTTTACTTCCGGTATTTCCATCACTTTCCTTGATTTCTTCAGGTATTACCAATGGCTTGATATCTTTACTTTCTTCTGAAGAATGTTCAGTGTTTGTGTTCTCGTCATGTGCCACCGTTAGTCCGCCACATCCTTCTAAAGTTAGCTTCTGTTGTTTCTCAACAGCTTCTTCGTCTATAGTGTTGATTTTCAAATTGCTCATATCAATCGCAACCACCCCATTCACGATAGATTGCGGAAATGGAAATTGTGATGGTTGATCACTGGTAATAACGGCACATGAAGCACCAATGGCATCGCCGACAGATTTTACTTTAGGCTTTCGTCCTCGCCGTTTTGGTTGCTTAAACTCATCCCCTGCAGATGCTGATGATCTTGTGTCAATTTCAACTTCACTTCCAACATTTCCATCGCCGACAGATTTTTCTTTAGGCTTTCGCCCTCGCCGTTTTGGTTGCTTAAACTCATCCCCTGCAGATGCTGATGATCTTGTGTCAATTTCAACTTCACTTCCAACATTTCCATCGCCCACGCAAGTATATGGAGGACATTCTCCTGCAGAACAGGAAGCAACCCCAAGCCCAAGCGAGGATACATCAATCGTTGTGAAACTTGCTGTCTCTGGAAACACCGTAGGTTGACTTTCATGTTCTACATCCAAGGACCGTGATGCAGTTTCCTTGTCCTCTAAAAGTAACCCAATATTAAGTATATACAATTAATTAATTTTCCAATCCTTTTGTCTAAACGGTTAGATTGTGATCGTAAAACGATATACGTACCTGGTGGTTCTATTTTCGTCAATTCTAAGGGATTCCCCAAGCGTTCTCCATCAGAAGTTCCGTTCTGACAATTTTCATACGCCAAGTCCTCGTAAGGATCTTGGGCACACGAATTTTCATCTTCTGGATAAAGTGCAAACGGATCAAACGGTTCTACCGTTTCAGGGACATTTTTAATTCTTCCAACGTCATCTTTCTCCGCAGCCTTTTCTTCCGCATCTGTCGACTTATTCTCTGTCTCACTGCTTCTCATTTCTTTTCTCGTAGGACTTTCACCTTCTGAAGCGACCACATCCAAGTCCACAGCTTCTTCAACGCAGTCTTTCTTTGAGGATCGCGAGGTTTCGGAACTGCTCACCCTGACGCGCGACTGCACCCCTGAACTTCGACCTTTTCCTCTTCCCCGTGGTGGCATTTTGAGATTTAGGACACAGACAAGATACGTCAGCAAACGAGAACGGAATTTTAATCCAGATTTGTGGCTGATGAGAGCGTAAAATGGTCTGCGTGCAGTTATTTTCGCAAAACTAGACAACCAGTATTACGTCAAAAGTGAAAGCCAGGAATTTCATCCGAATCCGTTCACACACTAGCGCAATTCGCGCGTGTGTTTAGGCTTCGGGGGCGGAGCTTGTGAAGTTCACGAAGTATTGGCACAGAAATGGGTACGGGTCATAGAAGTAAATGACCTCGAATATAAAATACGCTAAGTGTTTTATTACGGCATTTGAAATAAATTAAAATGGTTTTTAAACAGAAATGTACAGAGATATAAATTACAGAGTACAAGAGGTGTTGAATTCATCATCTGTGGTACGGTTTTTCGTTACGATAATTCCTTAGGTGAGATGTATTGCGATTGCGAATCTCATGAGGCTGCGACCACGACGCTACCCCTGCGCCGCTACTACTGCAGCTGTTTCGTTCGTTCTGGTGATGATTATGGTCATGATCGTTAGAGGAAATTGGGGAACGGGAACGTCTGGTATGGCGATTGAGGCTGTCATTATGTGTTGAATTTCTGGCGGAGGAGATTCCCATTCCTGCTTGGAAACCTGCAAGATACGAAGCTCTTCTTTTGCCGTGATCGTCTGCAAGGCGTACTCGAATCGGCTCTATGTGCCCCTCAGGAACAAGTTCGTGCATCGCTTGAATGGCATTCGAAGCTTCTTCACGAGTTTCATACCGGACAAAGGCAACTCCACGAGGAAGTTTGGTGTACTTGTCAAGCAACAACTTCTTTTGGATAATTGTGCCGTAAGGCTGGAACAGCTGGAGGAGATCGGATTCAGTTGTACTGCGGGGAAGGTTAGTAATGTACAAATTAGTGTGCTTAATTTCATCTGAAGGTGCACGAGCTAATGATACTTTGAGGTGTTTGTTTTGTAATTCAAATCCGTTTAGAGTGGATCTGGCTGACGTAGCGTCATCTTCTCGTAC
This sequence comes from Isotomurus maculatus, assembly GCA_034696585.1. Classification (NCBI taxonomy): domain Eukaryota; kingdom Metazoa; phylum Arthropoda; class Collembola; order Entomobryomorpha; family Isotomidae; genus Isotomurus; species Isotomurus maculatus. Next base: position 27,935 of record JAQGAC010000319.1, read on the forward strand.
GAAGTTCACAAAACCATATCCGTAAGAGTACCCCGTCTAAAAGTGATAAAAAATTATATATTATACTAATGGCGACTTCCGTCGGGATCTAGATGTAATTCAGTTTATTCGACTCAATTACCTTCGAATCTTTCATTATTCGAACACTTTCAATTTCTCCATACGGTGCAAAAAGATTTCGGAGCTCCAGATTCGTGTAGATTTGAGGCAGATAGTTCACAATTAGCCTCCTGTTTCCTTCAACGTCTTTAGACACCTTATCAGCTGTTCCTTCCAACTTCGTCTTTTGCATGTTTGACGTATTGGGGCTTGTAGTACAATCAACTGCAATTCTTTCCATTGAAGAATTCGGTAATATTGTG
>JAQGAC010000320.1:0-28277 GCA_034696585.1 Isotomurus maculatus
TTCCTCTGCCATTAACAAAATATTTATACTTTCTTCTCCTGATAGAGTCATAACGGCTGGAATTTGATGAAGTTTTTAATAACAAGAAGTAGTTTTTGCTTTCTTACCAAAACTATACTTTGGTTTCTCCTGTCTGTTGTGGCATCCCTTTGTACGCTGCCTTTTCATGAAATGAGATAAAAGCTTTCCTCCGCTGTATCCCAAGTAATAAGCAACGTCTCCCACCAAATCATAACATAAACTTCGGCTCTCCCTTTCTATTTTCTTAGCGATACACTCGAAGGAAGAAGAGCAGTGAAGTAAAAAAAATCTATCTACAGATTTCAGTGCTCTCATCTCATCGCATTTTGTTACAACTAAACAAATAATAATCCCTTTGGTTCACAGTTCGAGAAATGATACAATGATTCATACCACGCACAACTACAAGTACGAGCCTCACAACAGTTATTGCATTAAGAAACGATATTAAAGCCTTTTCAATCAAATAACTTTTGTGCTCTCGTGTTGAGACGTTCCAATGATTAATGGCCTTTTCTCTTTTTGTGATAAAAATGTATTATTTCATTCAATTTATAAAGCTTTATTTACAATGACTATCCGTCATCTGAGTCCTTCTCAACCCTCTTGAGTAACCTCCTGTGCACTCAGAGTTTAATTGAATACTCCCATATCAAGAGCAATGCTAACATAGTTATCTCAGGAAGTAAAAATTTCCTCTAAAGTAACAATCAATACACAAGCAACTTTCACCGAATACACAAACCTGGAGGAATGCGAGTAAAGTTTTACTACAGTATTTACATCTCCGCTATTTACCGGAAAGAGCAAAGGGATTACGCCATTGCAAGAGTGTACACACTTAGTTCACACATTCAAGTTTATTTTTACTCCACGGGAAATATGCCATTCATTCTTCCCCTTCTGCCCTAACCTCATCCTGTACACTCCAAGTTATTCCGTTTGATTTCCATTCACGACTCAAGTGCTGCCACAGGCCCAAAGGGAGTTAAACAAGTCCCAAACTTCTTTAATTATCACTTAGCTTCGGCTTGTACGTTCCCGAAGGAAGATAAGCCCATGATTTCATTATTAACATCCTTGTTTCTTCACCAGGAAATAAATACGCGTTTGCACTTAATAACGATACGGATTAGCTTTTAAAAACAGGCTGGATCTTAGAGAAAGACAATATTGAATCAAAAAGAATAAACTCACCTTCGTCAACATCATTTCTTCCAGCAGCCTCGAGTAGCATGATGCTATTTCTGAACCGAATCCTTCCCTTCCCACCCGGTTTTCCCACGGCTTTCCGCTTCCTTGATGCGATTTCCCTGTCATACTGCTGGAACTTTTTAAGCTGAATCATCCGTCGCTTATGAGCTAATCTGAGTCGCTCTTGATTACTCAGTTTCTCAATCTGAGGAAGCTCTGAAATCAAATCTTCGTGATCCATTTCGGCGACAGGGAGTTTATCCCAGTTATGTGATACTCCAAAAGAAAATCCGCTAATTGCCTTCGCAAGGTTCAATAATGAAACGGATATCGACTTCCGATTAACCAGAGAGAATGCCTCGTTCGATAGTAAAATCTGAGCTGCAGAAATTGAAGCCACTAGTTCAGACGACTGTGAGATATTTTGTGACAAGTAAAATTCAGTTTCCTCATGAGTGATAGTGGGACAGGGTAAACTTTCTCCAACAGAGAAAGTATCACTTGAGATAACTGACGGCTGTGAAGGATGAAGAACCAACGCTCCCGTCCCTCTTCCACCTTCCCCTTTGCCTTCAGACTTGGAACTGATACCGGGAGCTTCTTCTACCCGGGTATTTCTCGCACTCAGAAGATGCCTTTTCAGCAGGGGAATTTTCTTCCCCAAATGAAGAAATCTCAGTTCTCTCAGAGAACTTATGCAGCCTTTTCCACAACAAGACTTTCTTTTTCTGCCATTCCGACTATAATGAGAAATCTCACTGTGAATCGTCTTACTATGAACAGATTGTCCACCAACTTTTATATCAAACAGAGACCCACTTCCTCTTACTTCATTCCAATTCTTGTCTCTTGCGTCCTTTGTGAGACTGTCTCTTAAGTCCCTTTCATAAGGTAACACACAGTGCTTAGCATTTATTGATGTCGACTTGAGACAAGACTTTTCTTTATTCTTGATGAAATCCGAACACAATCTTCTTTCATGAGTACGAAAACACTTGCTCGGGAATAAATTGGGGTCACCTATGGACAAGGGGGATATCACGAGAACTGACGAACTTCTGCTCCAAGTTGGTGGAATAGTTCTTTTGGGGGTGGATCCCGAATTCTCTCCTCTCAAAGCTTTGTGATTTACTGAACTTTCCGTATTTTCTGCTGTCACAGAAGCTACTTTTTCCAAATCCTTCGTTTGATTCACCAAATGATAAGTTGAGCTGATTCTATCAGAAATTGTAAATAATTGTCCACTTATAAATGGAATTCCTCGGAATGAAAAGACATCCTGTAACTTCAGTAATTTCACAGTTCGTTGTTTCTTTGTAGAAAAACTCAATATTGATCTTCAAGTAAACAACGGGTAAATTTCGATGTGATTATTCTTTCAGCAGAAGTACACTAGTAGTAGAAGTATATTTTGTTATGTCACTGTTGGAAGTTGGAACTAAACACTTGACACTACTCGGTGCCATTTTTCATGCTTGTGCAGATGAGTCCCACGGTAATGATCCATGAGACATCAGCAGGGCTGAGTGACAAACAAATTCCGTGTGACTAAATAAGGTGTTTGCAAATAAAACTGCAAATAAGAGTGGCACGTTCCCACGCACGCTTTGTCCACGGTGACACAAGAGTGATAGAGTTGAACTGCGACGATTTTGATACCGTTGGATAATAAGAAGACGAAGAAGACTCACAGTGATGATATCTAAAAGTCAAGTTTACATGTTTACATCAAAGAACATTTGATATCAAAGAAAACTTTTATTGTTTGGGGCCTTTACGATAAGAAAACACGAAGTTGAGGTGGAGAATTCTTCTTACCTTTCGAATGATTTGACTGAGGCTCTCTTGTTCACTGCTCCTTCATGCGATAGGTTCTCATGTGCGTAAACTTTTTCCACACCTCCGTTCTATCATCCTGAAATCAAGGACAAGAATAAAATGACATCATTGTGTGTTTAACATGCTAGATTCGCATTATCGATAAGCGATTGCAATAAATTCTACATAATTTATAGGCTAATTACACTTTCAAGGGACACTTTCTTTCGTGGTGCACTCAACGGGAAAGCAAATTAATCTTTTGAGAGTTTGAAAGTTACGAAGTCTGTAGACGCCAAGACCGGATATATGTCTGTGTGTGGAATGAAGTATGAATCTATGAATTCTCCTAGCCATGCCAAAGCCGAATGGTCGAGTGCTCAGCGTTGATCCGAGAATTCGCAAACAATAACCTACCGTACTATAAAAGTGACTCTAGAGTCTAGAGTTCACAGCTCAGCGGAGAAAATACGGCTGAAGTGGATTCCGAGTCAGCAAAAGTTTCACACACAGTCTATAATGTGTGCTCACCGATAATACCTGCATGACAATGAATATTTGCATCTAAATGGGGTATAAATCAAATGTGGGGTAAAGTAATTTAGAACTTGAATGGAAAGTAAATATAGAAAAGTTGAGAGGACGCATACTTATATGGCATTTTATGCTGCACTTATATTCAGAGGGGAAACTTCGGAGAGAGACAGTTACCCTTGTGCAAAGTTTCACTACGGAAATCACCGATTTTTCAGGGCTGGAGAAAATTGCTTAGCCAAAAATATACCATGAGCAGTGCAATTTATACTTGGGATGTTATGTAATGTTAGCCTTACGGCAGGTAAGGTTTAGCTACACGGCAAATCCCAAATTGTAGCTAGAGAAATCGAGAGCCACAGGGTAGGGTAATCTATCATAAAGAACTACGGGAAGTACTTATTTATTATTTCTAAACTTAGATGCAAATATAGATATTGGCTACAGTTGACAGTAGGTTGTTTGCTACTTTTATATGCCAACACATTATGCCCGTCAGGTCTTATCAAAACCCTGAGGGAACACAAAAGTCACATTATGTGTGACAGGAATATGTGAGAATACTTTCCCTGTCAAGCATCTATATTCTCTACACATTATATACCTTCTTTCCTCCGCGTATTATTGATAACTGCAAATATTTATTATTTGGTAGAAATACTGAACCTAAAGGTATGGGCAATAATAAGTCTCTCATATTTTCTCTATTCGGCGTGCATTTGTATGTACTAAAGGAATCTCAAATTCTAACCTGTTTGCTAAGTATTTAATTTTTGATACAAAGGATCTTTTACCAGGGGACATGGGACACCAGATTTTTTTATTATTTGACAGTTTGAGCAGAATTTTGTGCTTTTAAATGATTACTTATTCTCCCTATGACACTACCTCGTATGATAAACTGCTTTGTCAGTGTCAACAGGCCACCATAAGTTCTTTATCTTTTAATTCATAAATTTCCTGGTCAGGTAGGTGTGATCAAATTAAGGCAAGGCTAAGTCAAGAGAAGTGACATCGATTAATTTGATCCGTGAGTAATACGCTTTTGAGAGATCCTTAACCACTGTACACAGCCCACAATGTTAGTAAACACGGCACTCAACGTAGTTTATAAACTTGAGGAATTCTGCTTTATTTGCCAACTATTTACAATGAATTCCAAGAGTAGCACTATCCGATTTTCAATATCTTAGAAGATTAATGGGTTTCGAGTCACGAATTCCTCCTTGGGTTTCGCACGCTTTGTGGTTTCATCTACTACGAACAATATTCGCAATAGAATCCACCGGTTTCGTGATACCCACTCGCGAATAATGCTTTGTATTACACGTGTAATTAAATGTTAATCATATGAAATCAAATGGTGCCAAAAGAAGCGAGCCTCAAGAGCCCTCATCAATATTCATTCATGTTAGATTCCTCATTGTGATGGAAAAAATATGAATAACTTGTTCCTAAAGTTCAGTCGAAAGCAGCAATCAGCGTTTCCCCACTTTTGATAAGGTGTGCAACCCTGTTCATCTTTCGCTACAATTTGTGCCACTCATCGAACAACCGATATTTACCTTTAAAAGTAGTGTTTAACCATTCACATACTCAGGCAGCTAAGGCATTCTTTCCACTCGCCCATAAATCTCGCTTGACTGACAACACCGCCAGATTTCCATTAAACTGAATTCTCTGCGGGATAACATATTCATCTGCCTTCGTTGAATATTCCGACTTGTAATAGCAAACACTAATTCACCCATACAAGATAAGATTAAATGATTAAGAGCAACCTGTAAATTATGAGAATTTGGAATTTCATCTTGCATTTGGCGTGAGTTGAAGCAGACAACTTGAAGAATGCATGTGTATACGGTACAGACCAAACCCAAGGTACAGAATGAGCTCAGCTAATATCAGCAGACAACAGTTAGACTAAAATCACGAATTTTACAAATAAATGGGCTTATTGAACCGGATTAGTAGTCAATTATTGATTACTACTGCCACACCTATTGCTTTCTAATATTTTTGTACACAGAAGAATTCTTGCTTTGAATCTAATGTTTAATTTGTATGCTAGAGAATCAACCATGGAAGGTATCTGATAAAGATTCAATATAAATAATATCCGTTAAAAACATTACAAGGGTAAAAATAGATTCAGAAAATGATCAACATTTTTGAAATCACAGACTCATATTTTACAGTGATGATCTGATGATTACATAATTAAAATGACTATTCTATGATAGTATTCTCTTCTTGTTCGATCTTTTAGTTTAGCGACATAGAACTTTCTTCGACTCTAATCTTTCCTATCGCATCCTTTGACTTTGAAATCGGAGATTAAAATCAGCAATGCAAATCGTACTAGCTGAGTTAAGAAATCAGAGTAACTCTATTCTCTCCAATTAGGTAGATTCCTGCTCTACTCTCTAGGTAAAGACTCATCTCCAGTTTTACAAGAATTCGCATGCAAAGATATGCTCTCGTATGTCTCGCTCAAGCACACCTAGCAGACTTACACTGCCCTGCACCTGAGTTTCGGTCCATTTCTCCAGAAATCATAGGAAACTTTGAAATCCTATTTAGTTTGACACGTCTCTTGACTCAGTGATCTGCTGTGTACTGTAACGTATTTTGCTATAAGACCAGAGCTCACCTTGCCTTTAACTGAGGAGCTGAAGTTTCTCCAAGTGATAAAGTTAAGGAAAGAGATCAAGAAAGTTTCATAAAGATGGAACGCTGCGATTGAAATATCATTTTCCTCTGTCAGAAACAAGCATGGAATCTTGGAAGTAAACAAAATCGCGTATCAATAGTAGTGGCCAATAATCACAGAGGAAATGGAAATTGGGACACACTCCCTTCGCACTCAGCACTCTGTTTAGCTTTGACATGCACGAAAGACTCAAATCTACCCGAGTTATTCCGTCCACTGTGCTATTGATACTACCAATATGTACCGTATACTTCATATACAGTCTCAGAAGTCCTGTAGTTAACTTGTAAGATAATTCACTTAATGTTTTGGAACTTGTAACTACTATATAATATACATTTCTTTTGTGTCAGCTCTTGATATCTGCCAAAAGACAAGTCCTCACATGGAAGTTGTTCAGGAGAGTAAGACAATCTTATGATCCGTCGTACTTCATGGAGAACTTACCAACGACTGTGCGTTTGGTACTTGCAAAAGACAATTTAAGAGAGAATTCGCAGTTGCTGACAGTTGCATGTAAACTCATATCCGCCTGAAAGTCTTTAATACAAATGCATTGGTAGTGAATACACAGCGCAATTAAATAATTTGGTCGAGGAAGCTCGTGGTATGCATGTGAGCAGTGTTAATGTGAGAATTCAGAATTTGAAGAGAAACACCGATTAATTTTTCATACATTACTAAATGAACAAAAAGCGGACTCACCAGTGAAGCACGTAGAGGTCAGATGAATTAGTTCAAATTTAATAAGAGTTTATTCTCTATAAAGAATAGTGTTTAATCAACACCATTCGCATTGGTTTATTCCTTTCACTTCGCAAGTTTGCTGTAATGGTATTTACATACATGCGCCTTATAATTATAATTACATTGTGTTTTATAATTAAACTGATTGATTTTAGTTGCCTGCAATCCTAATTAATTAATGGTTCAATCCTTGGGTGTAATTACCATGAGCATTCCAAGTTCAAAATCAAGTTCGCCTGAACTTTCTACCCTATATTTTACCTTCCGAATTTCAGTCGCCTAATAATTTAGAAACGTCGGAATTACAAGCCACGAAAGCCTCTTCCAGCTGGAGCTTAAAGAAAGTTGAAATTACAGCTTACAGTCTTTTATTTCAACTAGTATACAAAAAAATCGGTCTGACTTCAACAATAGTTTGGTATGACATTTGCTGACATGAATTGCAACTTTTAATTAAGTTGAAAAAAATTAGAGGATGATAATAACAGGGGATGATAATTGTCATACATATCCGCAACGGAGACCATTTCAGCAACATAACCATCACCAGCGTCAATTAATAGTCAGGCAGGTGTTGACACATACCCACGGGCTTTCTCAAGTGACCCGGAGCTATTGGAAATCAATTACTTTACAAAATGCAAAAGTTCCTTCATGCGTCTTATGCAATCAATAATACTCTCATGTGGCAGTGAATTTAAGACAAAGTGTGATAAGAACAGGTAAGAATTGAGAACGAATTGAGTATTGATTCTCACCTAAATACCGTGCCCGATGAGGACACATGGCAATTCTAACGCCTTCCCACACTCCACTGAACACCCATTGTTTACAGTAATTACTAAGCGTTGGTATCAATCTCTCTTGTGTCAGCCCAACAAAATTCATGGGAGTTTTGTTCGACATTGCGAAACTGTTGATCGAATCGCTCCTCAAGTGATTAAAAGTTCAGCAGTGTAGGGTTAAGGTTTACAAACCTTTGATGTTTTACACGCAATTGACTGCGACCAAAAAGGAAAGGACGGCTCAACTAATTAGTGATGAGTTACGTAATCATATTGCACACAAGATCTTTAAGTAGACGACCTAAGACAGTTTTGACGAGACACGTCGGTATACTTGATCATCCTGCTGACTGGCTATTACCTACCTGATGCTTACAACTTGCAGTTAATGCTAAATTAAGGAAGGTGTGGTCACAGTCATGTGTGAGTAAACATACAGCAACTTAAATAGTACTAAACTTATCTATTATCCTTTTTATAAGTTTCTTCATGCACCATTTACTTTAGGGTTTTACGAGATCTAGAAATTCATGTAACACAAAATACGATATTCTACTGCGTGCCAACGCAGGGGAGGAATCTTCAAAGGAAAGTATTATAATATTCTTACTCTCCGTATACTGCAAGATAAAATATACTTGAAAACTCTGACATTTCAAGTCGGTAGAGTCCAAAGTTCGGTATTCTGTATGAGAATAAAGGAAACAGCGGAAAAGATTCACACTGATGTGCTAAACTTCATATTTGATAAGTTGATGATGACGTGAAAGAATAGTTTTTCGATTCAAAGAAAAAAATTAATGAAAAATCCTTCCACCCACTCATGTGTCGCATCCCACTGAGATAATGGAATCATCTTAAGTGTACGCTCGTCTCCAAATTACAGATCAAGAGATCTCAAAGACTGTAGCACAATAGACTTTAAGTTTGCAAGCAAACTCAGAAGGATCTGCACCTACTCACTCAGACAGGTTCATCGTCAGAAGGGAAAAAACAAGAATTTGATCACGGAGCACAGAACTAGCAAACTAGCAACACTTCTGGTGAAGAAAAGTTTAGATGTTTACGAGAAGTGCTATCAAGAACTTCATGGACATCCAATGGTATCCTGAATATTTCGGGACATGAAAAGCGTTAATTTCGAACTCAGTGAACTACCTAGATATTCTTTATGACACAGCAGTTCAAAGGCTGTAAGAAACTGTTGTCACAATTTATTGTTATATTACTACAGGGTACGAAAAGAACGAAGAAGTCAACCTTACAAAAGATGAGACAAGACCATGCGAACCCAATTTATTTTGCTTTGAAAGATTGTTCAAAGGGTATAGTAAAAATCATTCCCAATTCAGGGAGAAGTAAGAATTTTAGAAATCTAATTTTGTCTTTTGGCCTATTTTCCTTTATTGTTCGATTCGATTCCAACAAGTCGGAAGCGAAGAGAAATTCAAGCTACCCGAGGATAGATACTAAAAGTTTCTTCCGTTGAGATTACACCCTTCACTGCAAACTCTGATTAGATTTGCTTCTCTAAGTTCACGTGTGCACTTGAAACTCCGACATCATTTCACGAGAACTGACATTCATGAGCTATACGTACTTATACTGAGTGAGTCAAAGCGTACTTTTACTTTTCAGGAATGATACAATAAATGATAGATGAGGTTGTCCCGATGAACGATCAAGTAGATTTTCTAGTCAACTTTAAATTGCTGGGTAGCATATGTGGTACTTAAAGATTTCAAAATTGCAGAACGCCTTCAGTAAGTGTATAATGACTTCTTGCACTAAAAACAAGACCAAACTAAATGGACAAAACATCTGAAAATCATTGTTGCGTTCAATAATGACAGATTATAAAAGCCCAGGAAGATGAAACTACACAAGCAGTTGACAGTACCACCTGTTTACTCCCATTTCCATTAAATCTGTGAAAAAACACCCGATGAACACTTTCATAGTGATACTTTGAAATATATACAAATTCGTGACAAGCCAACAAACTTATTTTCTAACGCTTCTGTGTCATCCTGTTGATAATATAGCGAAAGTTAAGACACACAGAATAAATTTTGATAATGAGCAGGCAATGTAAGGCACCTGTCTGACGAAAGTAAGTTGCTTAAACAGTAACTGACAAGTTAACAACGGTAATCCTTAGTACACACTCTCATTGATACGTGCACTTCCAAGAAGAGAATAAAAACGATTGGCAATAGCAAATACAATCAAAGCTGGTTAAAAAGGAGCATTTGAGCTTCTTCATTTTCATTTCTTCCTTTTCCTATTTAACCATGCATGTGTGTCTCCTCTTTTCGTTTCCCAGCACATGTGAGTACAAAACCAATTAGAATTAGAAATGGAATCCAATTGCAGTCCAATTAAATGTATGATACAGTCGGAGTCTTGTACGAACTTCAAAGAACGAAAAGAAAGTTTCATTAAATTACAAATAATTCCTTTTGATGATTTAATAGAATGCAAGGATGTGTGTAACAATCTATTCCTTCATATAAGTCTAGTAAAAAGTGTCACGTACTGTCGTACTAAAACACAATCATGTATTGAATTATGTAAGTCTACAAAATCACAATTAGAGAAAATGTTATCTACAAAGTTGCACTGCAATGCATTGAACTGTCACAAACTATAGGAAAATAGAGAACTTGGTTTATCACTCCAACTAATCCATATTAAAGCTTATATTATGATTTTTATGCTGCACAATATACTTTCGCTTGAAGCTGAAAAACAGGTTGAACAATGATAACGAACTTGTGTGCGGTATGTCTGCTAATTTGGACTGGTGGCATTTAATAATTCAGAATCCAAACATCAAATTCTCAGTTACCACAAATATTTTACAATGAACGAATTATTGAGTCAGGGGTTCGAGATAAGAATCTTAAAGCCCTGCCCACTTTTATTCTTCATTTAAGCATGCCAATGCATTGTTTTAGTATAATGTTTTGACAAGCAAGTGACTGCATTTCAAGAGGAACAACATTCCATTCAAAATAAGCATAACCAATTGCATTCTAACACTCAGCAAGAATTTTTATCGCCATCGAACGAATTTTATTTTTGTTCCATATCAGATTTTTGCAAATTCAAGGCGGAAACCTATATTGTATATATATATTTGATGAAAGGATTGAAGTAAACTTGTATTCGCAACTCACAAGTGTTGAACATTCAGATTCCCAACCTGATATAACCAACCAACCCAGAAAATCTATATGCAGTTCATCCTTTAAGTGATGATGATTGAGATCGAGATGCTCTTATCACGGTTGTTCGCGAAATAAATGGGAATTTCGTTACCATTTACAAAAAAAATCTATTAATGTTGACAATGAAACTGATCTCTTATGGTCACAACCCCGTAATATAACAAAGTGAGCTTAGATTGTGGAAAAAGAACATTTCATTGGCAATCAGCCATACTTATGCAATGAAAGAAGTCATCGTGCTGTTTGTATTGAACTGGTTACATATAAGGGAGGGAGACTGCCAATACTGCCAAACCGTCGACTGACCCGTATGAATAAAACTGCAGATGAAAGCGACCGTCATTTCAAGGATAACTCCTGCGAGTCCATTATTCAATCAGCATATTTATTTAATGTGCGAATTATACATGCCCCCATGCAATCTGCATCTCATTTTCGTGGCTCTTAGCTCTTCTATTGCAATTTACAAATCACCCTACCGTTACATCGTAATGATATCTTCCAAAATCTAATCTTCAGCTAGGCAAGCATCATTCAATCATCAAATTGGCATAAATCGTTCAAGAATAAAGTGATGAATGCACAGATGAGTATTAAACAATATAAACTTCAGAGAGTCCAGTGGCTGATAATTTTATCGAATAAGAGGGCAGGATATAAGTTAATTGTTCTTTTGAATTCAACATTACCGAGCAAGCCATGAAATGTGACAAACTGATAAAAACCATTGACCTCAGTAATAACTACAACCTTTGATTATCTTTCGTTTCAATTTGATCTTCAGATAACTCAGAAGCATTTAATTCCGTTGACTAGTACCAGTAGAGTTCTGCCATTTTTTTTCCTTATCTATTTTGAAATGTAGGCAGTAGACACCACACATATATTATTTATTTTTCCGGTACACAACTGATAACACAAGCATGGTATTTATCAAGCTAATATTACCAGGCTTCGTGCATGTGCGAATATTTTTTTGTACCTTTGCAATGTATGAATAACAACGAATTTTAATAATTTGACAAGAACTTATACATTGTTACGAATAATAATAGCGATTATTGACTTGATATTCTAAACCGTAAGTGCCTTCCGTGCCATGTTAAATTATTAACTTTAATATGACACTCCACCGATGTGCGATCATGTCCAACTACAAATTGAATTGTCACATTATCGAATGGAAGCACTACAATGGAATGTGATTTATGCTCATGAAGCGTTTGGAATTAGAGGTATGTGAAGGGCAAGAGTTCGACACGCTGTCCGATCCTGTTTAACTTGTAATTTACTATTGCTGCACACAACCACAAACTACTTAACCAATTTGCAATAGCCACTGACAACTTATCGGTGATTTGAAAATAACATGCCGAAAAGCCGACTACAAAGGCAAGATCTTTAATCACGACGTTGATTTCATAACTTTCTTACACTCGTCCATCATTGAAACTTTGTGAACGAGGTCAATACCAACAGAAACAATCTCCAACATTTCATTCCATCAGTTGATTATTCGATCATCTGCTAACTGAATTCACTAAACAATCTCACATTAATATTTCATTCACAGTTCGGTGACGAGATCAAAACTTCGAGATTGTGTCGAGTCATGACACAACAGATGATTTGACAGATAACCACTCATTCAATTAATTATTTTACGTGTCCTTTACAATACTACTGAATACCTTATTGCGGCTGATGGAGCTTCAACAGGAATGTGCGAGCATCCTCACTCATCTTCTTTCAATTGAACATGAAATCTTTATCTTTATGTCATTCCACTTAAAAGTTAAGGATGAAAATTGCCAAATCTCCTAAGAGAAAAATACTCTTTATCAAATATGATTTTGCAACTGCAGTAGTTGCTCTTCAAAAGCGCACTTGGAAGGACTTAAAATCAAAGTATCAACTGTCGTGCCATGAAGAATAGAAGAATATTTACATGGAACTTGAAGAAACGAGTTTGTCAAAAGAAGTAAACTCATAGAGAACTAAATTTTAATCATGCAGCCGACAATACACCTAAACTGCATTACCGTTTTGCTCTCCGTTAACTTCTCATAAATAGCACATGCCTCATCCTTTGTCCCTTTCAGGATTCTCATACTAAATAATACTTTTATTACCGTCTAAAACAAACCTCAGCATGGCTGCGTACACTAACTAGTGGTGGATTTCAAAATTAAGTTGTATTAGAGTAGTTAAAAGAGGTATAAAATGAAGAAATAGTTCAACAATTATTCCCTCTCGCTGCATATTATAAACAACAACTGTCCTTCTTAACGTTAATGTTTATCTTTAACTAAAAATTAGTTACACAAAAGCAGTCACACACATTCACATTCGAAAATTTATGAGGATGAGAAGTTAATGACATTGTAGGAAAAACTAGAGGAAGATTCCTTCTTGGGTAAAGTAATAGGACAGAGAAGAAAAAGCAAACTGTTGTTTCTCACACAATTTCTGCTCTTTTTACTTCATTCATTAAACAAAAAATAATTTCAGTTCGTGATGACAATAGTGGCTTCTACAACTACTAAGCTCCATTATTATACACTCTATGTTTTTGCATGCACATTGAATGCATTAATTAGCCATTAAAGGCTCAGTCGGTAGTGCAATTGCAAATGAAGATTTCGCTATAAACAAAAATACTTTTAGAATTAATTCTTTCTTACTTCTTTTGAAATAAGAGGAGAGGCAGGAAGTATGGTAATCAGAGAATGTGTACAATAGTATTTTCACTTGTACAGTTTCATTGTAAATTATCATTAATTGTGTCTACTATTCGAATTACTTTCCCACAATTCCTTAGTTAGTAAGTTCACGAGCGCAGCATTGAAAGGCAGATTAGATTAAACCCAAACCACCTTTCTGATTACGAATATAAAGGACAAATTTGAAAGTTTTCAAGCGATTTTAATACGGCAGTTTTAACCTTATTGCAAACAGGCGTAACTGAACATATTTGCAAAACTTCGAAAACGAGCTGACCGAAATATACGCTCTTAGGGAGCGGATGTAGAAATTATAAATAAGGCCTACTATGTTTGCATTTCTAAATTGAACAACAACTTCGTTTCAGATGCATGCGAAATATAATCTGATAATCTGAATGAAAAATACAGAAATATAAAAGCCTATCCATTTAATATTTACAAACGACAGACTCTATGAAGTAGACACTTTTGTTTTGTCAGCATAAATACGAATCACATTTTCAAAGTGAGAACTGCCAGCAAAATACAATCTATAAATCAACTTTATTCTTCTCTAAGCAAACATGCTTTGAAAATGCCTTTGCAAATCATATTTCATCTCACTGGAAGAACTTCGTGTCTTTTGTGTTTATGATCCGAAAATTGGAGCATCAAATAAATAAACTTTGAAATAAATGACATCTTCTCATGCACAAGAAAATAAACACATTTTTTGCACGAGGTTTCCACGCACATTTTTTAATTCGTTTGTAACACTTATGTCGGAACAAACAAGCTAAAACACTAAATCATCTTCTCATCGTAAAAGTACAATTATAACGGAAAAGGAAGACTCATGTAGGGATCCTCATTGTGGTCTGTGCATAAAATATTAGCACCACTTCCTTGACTATATTTATGTAAGATGAAAAACAAGACATGCTTCCTTTAATTAATTGAATTTTCAATTTATTTGACTTCCTTAACTAACTGAAAAATCGAGTATACCACCACAGAACAACACCAGATTCGTAATTATTATGAAAAGCCACAGTACAAATAAAAAATGGAAGTTATATGCACATGCTTGTATTTGCACCCAATGAAGATGAATTATGGTTTGACGTGCACTAAAGAAGATGTACCATCCGCTTTGTAATAAATTACTAAATTACTGTGAGTCATCAGGACTTGTGTTTGAATAATTAAACAACTAATTACACTTGATTCATTCAAAGTCATACCTTGCACGTACCGTGACACATCCGATATTCCGAAATAATCTATTTCCGCTTCGAGTCAGTCAGTCAAAGTAAAAACTCCAATTTTCATTCGAACATGCACTTCACTGCTCCTTCGAATTAGAGAACATGAAACGATGAAATCTCACAAAAATTTCACAATTCATTGATCATCAACACTCCACTAATGAATTCCCGTAAGAATTTAGAGCTCAAGCTTCGCTTGAAGTATTTCACACTTTTATCTTCCGGAGGAATTTCGCATGTTGTTCATGAAGAGAGTAAAATTTGTAGAGTACAGTTGACTAACTCCATGCAATCAGAGTTCTTGGGTGAAGAGATTTAAAAATTTAAGTCCGCTGAATACCGGCAGGAAGCCGAGTTAACAGTTTAAGACGATGTTATGAAGAATATTGAGGAGGTCTTCACGGACAGGTACAATAAGGAGACCTGTTAGTGCCGCTAACGATTCCAAAACTAAACCAAGGTCTGTGTGTACTATGAAGTGTAAAAATAATGAAGTATAATCAAATACTTGGTTACATCGTCCCCTACTGAACTACACTCGACGACTCCCTCATCCAATCCATCCAACATTATGAAAACTGACGAGGAGTCCAACTCTAATTCACTTCAACTTACCTGAATAGATTCAATTTATTCTTTGAGGGAGTATATATGCAACAAGCGAAGAGAGTCATCATCATCCTGACCGGAATATCTAACCTACCTATATAACTTACCTTCCCCATACACATCTTTCATCCACACACTTTTAACCATGTATGACTACGGTTGGATATTTTTACTATGTTCTTACCACTACTAACACGATCCATTTTTTACGTGCTTTCCATCAGCAACCAAAGGGTACATCGTGCATCTCTTGCCCTCCCTTCTTCAAGCTCATTCGCATTTTCAGGTGAACCCAACTGAACGGTTTATACACCCTCGTTTACCTGAGTGTCACATTACAATCTCATGTCTCAACTTTCTTCTATATATACTCACTACCTACACTAATAGTTCTCTCAGATTCTTCTCGGCGTCACCAGACCGTAACCCTGAAAGACTGCCATAAAAGTAAAGAACATGAAAGTGAGGCTTCCACCTTCAATTACATATTACTAAACTTCGGTTTTCGGTTGAACAAACCGAGCTTTCTGTGTGATTGATATTGCGTAACATGCCACGAATGCTGCAATGTCATCAGAAGTAGAAGCCACTTGACATGACTATTGGAGAACTCTACTACTAAAAAGTCACTTACATTGAAGTTTGCAGACACGAGATGTTTTCGTTATGAAGTGATCTATAGCGCACAAAATAGGAAGACTCCAGTTTTCGTTGAGCTCTTGATTGGTTGTAAAGTCTATCAAAATTCCGGCTGTAGACATTTCGTATTATAATAATTACACCTTCAATTTCGATTTCCAAATCATTATGGCGTCTTGAAGCTGAGTCGGAAAAAAATACATGTAAAATGTAATAAAAATCATTCAAGATCACGAGAAACTAAGTCATCTGATCTCTTCATCCAAATTCTCAATTAGGATTTATTTATTCACGCTGTAATACTATTTAGACTATAGTTTAGCTACCAGCTTTACGTACAAAAACTAAAAACAGCATTTTTCTACGGCAAGATACAGTACAATACTTTTTCGTTTTCACCTTTTTCAATCATCAGTTAAAAATACGCCTGTTTCTGTTTCAAGATATCCAGCGAATTTGAATAAGTCGATCATATATCGAAGTTCAGTAGCATTATCAACTATTTAATACAGAATCTAGAGTTTAACAAGTTTTGAAACATGTTATCACAGAAATCCCTCACAAAATTTAATCCCTCAGAAATAACACTGAATTTTGATTTCCCGATTTTTTTTCATGGCTAGAATATCGTTGCAAACTTACATCGTTTCATTTAAGTGTACTTTTTCGTCTTGAATTGAGTAAATGCCAAGATATCAGCTTAAAAACACAAAAATAAAAATATTGCACAAGTGCAGTCAACAGTTTGTTCTAGTCCTAATTAGCTTGTTACTCACTCTATTATTCCATACTGCGAATTCATACAACAAATAAATGAGAAAGCTCTGCTGATTTGGCTGAGTACTCGTCACAGAAAAATTATCAGTTTAGTCTATATTTGGCTACCAGTACCATTTCAAGTTATTATCTTTCATAACTAGATACGTTGACATTTTGTACATTACTTACTTGTCTTGCTAGGCAATAAAATTGAAATCAACATTACAATATGGTCGGTTATGTGGGGTTATATTTATATTATTTGATGAATAACAAGATACCCTTTATACTTTGCCACGAAAAGACTAGAGTACAGAAGCTCAAATCTCAAATGCAACAGACACAAAATATCAATATTGATCTAGATTAGTAAATGGCATGTTTGTATTTGAGTAACGTTTAGTTTAAAATAGTATGTCTTAAGTTCTGGAGTACCACCAGACTTCTGGTGTAAAGAACAAAAAGGAATGTTCGGAATCCGAAATGACGACAAAGGAATGATATTTCAGAATTCTTCCGCTAAATGACTGCATTTCGACTACAACATGGTCAAAAACTACTGACTTTAGAACATTAGCGAGATTTGAATTTTCTACGCCTCGTTTGCCCTGTTTTCGAAGTGTCTGTCTGATTTCCTCCGTAATTCATCAAGAGAAGCCCAACAATTATAAGCAGAGTTCCAAACCACCACATCACAGACACAGACTCCTCAAAGATAACTTGACCTACAATCGCCTACAAAGTAAATAATTCACTATTATAAACACGTTGCTAAAATTATGTATTCGATCGTAAATCTTTAAAAGTGGACTTACGGATGAGAAGAAGTTGGCAGCCGTATTGGTAACTGTCGCCTCCAGAGAAGTTTTGCAATATCGAAGAGCTTTGACGAATGTAGTCCACATGATGGTATTTAATAATATCATAGCAGCAAACGCAAGAAGTCGAATATAAATCGCTGCCTATAAAATTAATAGTTACAAATTCGAAACCATTAGTCAAATTGATTCTAGCCCCAAAAATATGTTTATTCCACATACCTTATCACAAAAGACATAAGACTCGTGCGGAGAGTACTGAAAGTGTGTGGTCGAAATGTGTTCACACGCCAGGAGAGTCTCCGTCTGGTTGATGGCGAACTTGCCGAAGGTCCCTGCGAAAGACGCAAAGACTCCGGAAGTAAGGGCCAACGTCACTCCCTTCCGCTTAGGAGTTGACGTCTTCTTTGCGTGTCGCACCCGTGGACGGGTACTTACTGGAGGGACGTCATCGTCCGAAGATGACGACTGATCAACCACCATCGTTCCTGCCCCCCGTTTCATCACTTTCAAATGGCAGACTAAAGTCACTTCATGTTCGAGTCAATTAGTGATTCCTTCCCAATTTCCTTGTTATTTTAATTTGCTAGAGTTCGACTTTCCAGTAGCGTGTTGACGTAGTTGTTTTCAGACTGGACACTTCACAGACTTCGTGATATGAGCACATTACAACAACACAAACATTATGCAGATGAACGAATTTGCCCGACACTCGTGTGTAACACTGTCTACGACCCAACCACAGAACACCTGTCGGGTTGTGTGGTGCATTATTGTTTGGCGTCTGGCAGTGTGCAAACCTGAAGTGATGACATTAAAAGATTAATTTTTAGCTGCTATAAGTGTGAATATGCTACAATTAAAATGGAAATATAGGATATTGGTTGTGCAAAACAGTAGTTTCTGTTTCAGTGGCCGACTTGCAATTCATTTTAATTCATTATTTTAAGCATTCAGCCAGACAAAATTAGCAGTTATGATGGGATATTATGCAGAATACATTGAACTATTTTGCATTAAAGTATAGTATGGGTGCACATCAGAAATTTCGAAACTAAGGTCGAATTCACTTCACGTTGGCCCAGGTTGGATTCCGTGCCGATTCCTCTTGTCCCGACCATCGGCTATCCAAACGGAAGACGGGCAGCGTAGGTGAGAGCAGAGTGAGGTGCGCTCCAAAATTCAACGAAGAGGATGATGTGTGTCTTGTGTCCTATCGCCTATCGCTTCAATTTTCAATCGAAAACATTGCAAATTATTACAACTTTCATTTCTGTTTAATTGAATAGAAGCTCATTCTCCTGCAGCAGCAATATTAATTTATCTAATCGTATTAAAATTTATCAAATCCGCTGAGAATTATCGAGATTTCAAGTGCGGAAAGTCAGAAGTTTGACATTGTTGTTTGTATTTCGAAATTCTTCGGTTGAATCAACCCTGTCTACATTTATATTTTCACCTTCTGGTTAGTCTGTGTGAACGGTAAGAGTTTTGCCAGAGTTCTGTGAGTGGCAAGTGGTCACTGAAAAGCTAGTACATCATTTTTAAATCGTACACTTCATGTTCAGAACTCGGAAGTTCGCTACGATTTTAAAGGTTTGTTGTTTTGAACATTTTTCACTTGATTAGTATTTTGCAGGTCGATGTTTTCTAAAAATGAAAATCTGGTTGTCTGAATAGTTTTCTTGACGCTTGAGGGTAGTGAAATCGACGAGATGTACTGCCTTCAGTGGTTAATTCCTGTGCTGTTGCTGCCAAAGCCAGTGAATCCAGCGTTGCTGCACAATCATGTCATGTTTATGGTGCTCTACTTGACGGGATTCTTTCTCGAGCGGAAGCCCTGTACCATTTGCTCGCTCGTATTCGTTATCGCTGTTGCGCTCCTATGCTACTCTGGACTTGGAAACTGTCTCTTTTGGTCCACAAACTGCGACACTGTCCGCTGCGAAAATGGTTAAATGTTGGAACAAGAAAGTAAGTTTTAGAAACTAAATGCATAAAATATTACTGTGTAGTTTTATTGGGTTTGTACATGTTGGCTATTTTCTTGTTTTCCAGGACCTTCGTATTGTACTTATACATCGAAAATTCATCCATATATTATAAGTAATTTCGTTTCGTTAACTCTGGCCTGAAATCGTGAACTTTAAAGAAGATATTCAAGTTTTCCACGTGTTTTATTCAAGTCTTCTATCTCTATATATGTATCTTATACTAAAAATATTATCTTTCACCGTACAAGTGCAACCACCTGTACATTTACAATATTTGGATGACAGATTTTAATCCATTTAGTGACGAAGTGCTCAGGTTTAAAGAGATCGCGGAGTACAGGCGTTTGCCGGTCTCTAGCCGTATATTCTCAAGTAAGGTGTATTGTTTCTTCCATCAACAACTTGTCGTCGTATCGCAATCGGACACGATTTCAATGCTTCGAGATTGAAGGGAATGTCAATGAGATTAAGGGCTTTCAGATCAAACGAAATAGTTGGTTTATCTGTTCGTTGAGTTCGAGGGTGAGAGCCGATGACTAAAATGCCCTATGCGACAGGTCATTTGATGTGATAGTAAGTTGTGAGTGAAGCGCAAATAAAAGTCAAAATTGTTAAAATTATATTAATTGCGTTTATATTTCAATATTTGGAATGCTATGAAAGCATGCATTATGTTTATGTAATCTAGATCGTTCTGTTCCTGTAGTGTAGGAAAGTCAGCAGCTATTCATGGAAATAGCTGATTAATGTTATGGAAGTAATATTATGAATTATGTGGCAATAAGCTCAGTTTAGTATATTATTATTATTAACTCAGAAATCTAGTCTTCTCTTGTGTTATAATAATTGCATAGCTTTACGGATTCACCTTGCGTACATATTGACTTTAGAAGTATGTACTTATTGTACATTTGTTGGTAAAAATGGTGATCAGTGAGTAGTACTTCTCAGTTTAGTGGATAAGTTCGTTTGTGATTTTATTGGACACAGTGAAGCTCATCTACTCCGAAATGACGTGTGACGTAAGCGATAAGCTGTTAGTTAATTGATTTGAAGTACTGCAGTCTTAGGGTTATGAAAGAATATCAATATTATTCTATTTCTTTCCTCTGTTCTTCTTGCAATCATATTGTGTGATCAGTATGATGTTGAGGGTCATATCAAGTCACAAAGTAAGACTTTTAAACTACACGAACTATACTAATGTCCGTGTGCTGTAAAATCGTGAGAAAATTCGGATTCGTGATGTAAGTCGAAGTTCGTTTCGTAAAATATTTTGCAGAGTTGAGCTTAAGATATTCAAATAATCCTTTGTATGAAGTACACGTAAAAGACACTAGTGGTTAATGTTTCAGTTTCCTTAATAAAGGTATATCGAATAAAAAATTCTGTATTGTTTTCATTTTTATTGAGAATCAAAAAGTATTCACTAACTAAATATTGACCCAGAACGGAAATCCAAAGCTTCAATCACCCGTTAATTATTTAAAACTGAGTAACTGAGAATCAATCTAATCCAGTTCAATGATATCGTCATCTCCAATGTCTTTAGTGTCGACCTTCCTCTTTTTCGCAGGGATTCTCTCTTCTTGTTCCTCACGGGAACGCTTCGTAGTAGTTTGTCCCGCTGGCTCTAGTGTAATTTCGACTGATCCTTCTTCGAGGATTAACAAATCATCATCGGAGTCGACAGATGCATTCTCTGCAATCGAGGAAAAACACGAAGTGTATTTTATTTAAATTACACAAGTGAACATTTTAGTATGCATCTCAGATCTGAGAATCGGCTAGTAAGAAAACATTTTCTTACGTTGTTTCACTGCTTCCCCTGATGTAGACGGTGCTTCATTTTTGGGACTTTCTTCTTGAGGATTAAGTTTCGAGCGATCTCCAATGACTTCAAAAAGCACCCCACTCTTTTCTCTTTCCTTAGCCTCCTCTTCTTTCATAGCAGCTACTGTTACATTAATGTTATAGTTTTGTAGGAAGTCATCACATTTCAGTCTCGATCCATCAATAATTTTAAAATCCTGTAGTTAAAAATTATTGCATTTATAAACACATAATGTCAATGTTTTCATTAAAACATAATGGGTAGTTCTTTATACCTTCAACAACTTGTCGGCAATATCTTCAGTTTCGCCTTCTTCACTTGAGATCAAAATCGTTCCACACCCATCATCTATTTCCACGTCCGGTGCAATCATACAAAGTTCGCCCTTCAGAACTTTATCTCCAAACATTCGTAAGGTCATTTTCTCCAAATCAATTTTCACGGTGATCTATTCAATAGACGATATACGGAGTTGCTTCAAAGCAGAACTTATGACAGTTGAACTTGCAGCATAATAATAACTTGGATGCTTACCTCTGGTTTGTCGGTACAAACATAGCACTTTGGATTGGGGCCAACAATTTGGTCAAGAGGGAACAGCTCTTTCCTGATATTGGGGCGTGGAACAACGTACACCTAACCAGAACAAAATATGAAGTAGTAATAAAGTTATTTCTACGTGTGTCGGTTTCTTTAACTAACTGTGTTGCACTTGAAGAAATCCTTTCGAAGCACTTTGCACGCCATGATGACGATAAATCCAGCAACAATTGCATTGGTGGACGCAATCGCAGGAATAATATTTCCAGCCATTGCTAAATATATAAATTACCGCATACAAATTAATACTTGATCCTTTAAATACTCAAATTAAAATACTAAAAGCTTACATTTCGTATCAAAACGGCTTTTTTGTCCGATTCCAAAAATGTACGATCGAATATTAGAACAAGCTGTGACAAAATCCATAGCAGGATCGTCGTCTTTGTCCCAAATAAGGCTTCCGCCATCTTTTTCTTTCTGTTTACAAAACTAATTAATAATATTTTCACACATTTTCAGGCATTACAATGAAGGATAAAACGACGTACCAACAAAGTTGCTTTTAATTTTGAGACACTATCGTTGAAGACTTCAGCGCATTCCTTCACACTCCAAATTCGCTGATCCTTCAACCCCGTTCGAGAAGGGCTATCGGTACTTTTAGAAGGGACCTCATCTGGCAAATCTTTCCAATCAAGAGGAGTTGGGGCCCGTCGCTTCTGCCATAAATTTTCCATTGAGAGCAAATATTTAATGTCATCATTGAAAAACTTTTGAAAAAGTTTTTGTGAGTCATATTTGTGCTCCGCCGCCCACTGCCTGGTGGAAATTTTATCTTTCTTTTTCTCAGTATTTTCATCTAAAGCAGCTTGTCCAGCATTTCCTATTTGAAACGTTCAAAGTTACACTAGAATATAAGTAAATATTGCAACTAGGGAGGAACGGAGTTCGCAAACTAGAGTCCACAGAATTATATATATAGCTAGAGTCTAATAATAACCGTACCAACGGCTTCTGGATCACTCGAGTCAGGTGAAACATCCTCATCAGGATCAGCTACTCCAAACAACTGACTGAAAATAGTTCATTGTATACAATTAATAAAAAGCCCACCTAGTATTTACAAAGTCATTTCGTCACTAACTCGCTTTCTTATAATAATAATAACAATTAAAGTAATTACTTGAACAAATGTTTGGCCCAAACAATACAGTGAATCGGTTCAGATGGCGTGTTTCGAATAGTACATCCAGGAAAGCTTTTCTGGTGTGGTCTACCGGTGCAATCATAGCACTCACTGATGCCTTTCTTGTGAAGCTGAAATACCAATTTGGTTAATGATATTCACGTCATTACGTCTTACTGAAATATCACTATGAAGTTCTTACAGAGACGTGTCCATTGTATCCAGCAGATCCTGATTCAACCAATGGTACATCAGCTGCCAAACACATTCGATTAACATGACTCCTAGCCGTTCGATTGTCCAAAGCATTCAAAACCAAATCGAATTGTTTATAGAAGTTGACATCATATTTGGTTCTACAAATCGAATTACAATATTAAGATTTAGGTATAAGAACGCAACCAAAATGTTGATTTTGATGACAAATTCAAGCAACATTTCTTACTCCGTTACACTGTCGTGATATGCAGTAATATCGACATTCGGGTTGAAAGACAAAGCTGACTCTTTCGCCACCAGGGACTTCGGTCTTCCAACATGCTCCTTCCGGAACAAGAATTGCCGGTTCAGGTTGCTCACTTCGATTGTGTCCAAGTCAATCTACATTCAAGTTGTAAGTGATAAAGCACACATAAATCATAGCTATCTCTTGCATAATAAACTATTTTAAACTTACGATATGCACGTTCTTGAATCCAAATAACACCAGGTTTTTCAGCAACTCGCAACCGATGCCTCCAGCACCCACGACAAACACTTTGGACTCCTTCACCAGTTTCTGCAAGTCTTCGGGAAGAAGACCCTTCACTTCCGCCGCCATCTCAACTTTCACCGAGATTTTCGATCTTTCGACGACTTTGTTGTTCCTTTTAAACCCCACAGTCAACAATCCACGACCCAAATGACCAAACAATAAGAAACCCTGAGGACACAAAACACAACGCGGAAATGCCGAACTCGAGACGTTTTCTTTGCTTCTGTTTAGTTAGTGTGGCTGTCTGCTGTGGTGAGCGAGCGCGTTTCCCGCGTCCTCCTCTCAAGCCACCGGAGTCTCATCTCTGTCCCATGAACTTTCTACAACCGGCAATCTGACTCTCACGCAGCCCATCTCCCCGTCTTTTGGCGACAAACAAACTGAAATTCTGTCAATCGCTGTTCATCAAAATCAAAAATATAAATATTCGTCTTCATCTGACTGATTCTTCTCTTGGTGAAGTCCTGGAGGTGTGAGCTGCAGTGTTTCTAAAGACGAGACTTAGCCGGAGAATTTAATAAGAGGTTCGTATTCGTACACCAATCTTTGCGAGAACAGAAATAGTTCGAGCGTTTTGGTTCAGTGTGGAGATGTATTCGCTAAAGATTTTGTGTATTGCATAGCAAGTGTCGTTTATGTATTCATCAGATGCAAGTGATGGAAAGATAGGTAAAGATAAGTGGGTTACAAGGAGAGATAGATGAACAGGAGAAGGGTAAATATAAGTTGAAAACCCATTTCCTTCACCGTGGCTCAATGGTCTAGGGGTATGATACTCGCTTTGGGTGTGAGTGGTCCGGGGTTCAAATCCCCGTTGAGCCCTTTTTTTGCCAGTTTTTGTTTCAGTTTGTTTAATTGTGGTTACGTGGGACTAAATAGAAATTAACTTTTTCAGCGTAGCAGCTAAATTTATTTGACAGTTTTTTTGTTAAATTTTTTTTTTCATGAATTACATGGTAGACCTGCAGTGCTATTCCTCCTGTAATCTGTGTAAATCTAGTCGTGAGCTTGTGGCATGTGGTCTCAAACGATCTAGTCTCAGAATGAGTAATCTTGTTAGTTGTGATCTTAAGCATAGCCCCAATTAATTTCATATTTTTCTGATTTCAGGAAACTCAAACTTCAAAATAGCGATTGTGAACGACTATGGCACTTCCTGATTCAAAGGTCTTATTTTATTTCTGTACTTTGTTGGGAGCTGTTGTCCTTCCTGGCGTTGAATCGATTGACTTTGCCAGCGTAAGTATAATTAATTCTCATAATCAATACTCAATATTATAATTTAAAAACAAAATATTTTACATTTATGTGTAGTCCAACCACACAAACAATTGGGCTGTTCTGGTCGACACCTCAAGATTCTGGTTCAACTACCGACATGTAGCCAACGTGTTGTCCATATACCGCAGTGTTAAAAGACTGGGTATTCCGGACAGCCAAATTATTTTGATGGTAGCGGATGACATGGCTTGTAACCCAAGAAATCCATCACCTGCAACGGTCTTCAACAATGCTAACCAAAATATAGATGTCTACGGAGATGACGTAGAAGTAGATTACAGAGGTTATGAAGTAACTGTTGAGAACTTCGTACGACTCTTAACCGGCAGAGTTGCTCCAGACACTCCTCGCTCAAAACGCTTGTTGTCTGATGAACGCAGTAATATTTTGATTTACATGACTGGTCATGGAGGAGACGGATTTCTTAAGTTTCAAGATTCCGAAGAAATTACAAATGTAGAGTTAGCCGATGCTTTCGAGCAAATGTGGCAGAAGAAAAAGTATGTTTCTCAAACCCTTGGATATGTACTCTTAGGTAGCTTATTCTTGTTGGCTTGTTCTTACATCTGATGGTTTGTTTTGATTTCAACAATTTCTAGGTACAATGAGATATTCTTCATGGTGGACACTTGTCAAGCTGCATCAATGTATGACAAGTTTTACTCCCCCAACATATTAGCCGTGGCAAGTAGTCTCGTCGGAGAGGATTCTCTTTCGGTACGAAACTACTTTACGATTGTTTGAATGCTATTGGACCATGCGCTGAAAAATTGAAATGTTAAGAACATTGACGAAATTACTCTATTAATTCTTTAGCATCATGTGGATTCTAGTATAGGAGTTTATATAATTGATCGCTACACATATTACGCTCTGGAATTCTTGGAAAAAGTAAAGCCAGACAGCGATAAGTCTATGGGACAATTTGTAAGTCTTTTCTGAAAAACTTGATATTCGTGTTTGTGAACATTCTTTAGATTGACTATCTTGGTTTTTAGCTGGGAGTCTGTCCGAAGTGGGCCTGCATTTCAACTGTAGGTGTTCGCAAAGATTTATTCGGTCGGGATCCTAATAGAGTGCGTATCACTGATTTCTTCGGCTCTGTTCGGAAAATCAGAACTACCAAAGATGTGTTCAACATTTCTAGCCTGTCGTACTCATGAATTTCTTGTAACTAACCTGTTAGTAAGTCATTTTTCTATCTATTTATTCTTGCAAATGTCTGTGATTTTGGGTATTGAGCATTTAGCTGCAAATAAAAATTAGTCAAGTTCGAAGAGTAATATAAACATGTATTCAGATGACGTTGTATTTATTTAGGATTTATCATACACATATTTTTAAAATAATGTCTAAAACTCTAAATCCTAAGTTAATGTGGAAAATGTTCTTCATTTTGCGGTGCAACAAGTCACTTAACATTATTCTGTCAATCATTCCTTTTAACACTCCATTCAACGTTAAGAATGAGATGGTCGTAACCGTATCCATTGAGGGCTCGAAGGGCTCTTGCTGCAGTTTCGCGAGTTTGATAGGTGACGAAGGCAAATCCTTTACAAACTCCAGTTGACCTGTAAAATTTAAAATAATATACAATCAATCCATAATCCTTTATTATAGAGTCTTATTCTCAAGAGGTAAATCTAACTAGAACTTACCTATCCTTGGCAAGAAAGATTCTTTCGATCTTTCCGAACGGGCTGCATAATTCTTGCATATCCGTTTCGGACATGGTCTCAGGGAGATTCGAAACTCGGATGGTTGTTTCATCTTTGCGGTTCGATTGACTCATCATAGTCTCCCCACGTCGGTTGCCTCCTCGGAGTGCAGGAGGTAGGAAAATACCAGGCTTGACATCGGAGTCCTACCATTCCAAGAAAGACAAAGACAACAGAGCTATTAGTACTCAACATCCATAGCAGAATCACGAAGCAATACTAGCAAGCAAACTGATTTTCGAACCTTCTTGCCATCCATAAGGGAGTCATCAGTAATCCGGCTGCTGTTAATGTTTTCCATTGGCGGCAATCCAGCATCTTTGTACGGACATTTCGCACTGAAGTGGTTATCCTGACAATACCGACAAACGATACCCTTGCCTTCCTTTATCGGATTGGCTTCAATGGAAGTGGCTTCTCCACCAGCCTTGTCCGAACCCAGGAACTGAATTTGAACATCGTCAGCAACAACTGTCGTGTAAGAATTGGGACCAGGAGGATCCTTCTTCGATTGCCCAAACTTAGGCCATTTCTTCCTTTCGATGACGCCCTTACTCACTGTAATCACAAAAACAATTATTAATCATTTTTTTAAAGAAAAATCGTATCCTAAAATTAATAAAAGTAATGCGTCAAAATGCAAATTCTTACCAAGTTGTTTCTCAAGCCTGAACGTCCTAAAAATTTGCATTTTCTTTCCGCTATCAGGGTCCACCTTAATTTCTGTAACAATCCTTTCGTCATCTTTGGGAATATGTTTGTTTACTTCTTGGACCGCTGTTGGGGTCGCCGGGACGTAATCCTCGTCCTCGATTTCATCTGCCCACCGGCTGGACTGCATTTTTGCAACTTTCCTTTAAGTTTATTAAGAATGCCGTACTTTCACATACCAATAATTAGGCCCTTCTATACCCTTGTTGTATGTAGCTTACCAAAAATGAATTCACGCCTGTTGAAGTTCAGAAATTTTGAAATCGAAAGTCTGTTTGACACAAGAAGAAGAGAGTGGCGAATGGTGAGAGATTTGAATTTGGCGGTTGATTCCTCAACTCTCAACTGGAAAGTGAATAGGCAGAGGGCTCCTTGCCTCCCTTCCCTGTCTCTCGCTACTTTGTTCATCTTGC
>JAQGAC010000321.1:0-28180 GCA_034696585.1 Isotomurus maculatus
CCTAAATAATACCACCCCCCTTTTCGAGAGGTTGAAATAATAAAGCCACCGGGGCGATTATCAAGGGAAATACGGTATACTGACTGTTCTATGTATTTATACTTCTATACTTTAAACCTTTGTACACCCATCTTAAACTCTTAAAAGTCCAAATGAATACATTGAGAAAGTGAACCTCGCGGCGCATAGTGATCAATTTCAATTCTTGAAATGCCCGACTCTGCTGATATAACAATTTTAGAGAGATATTTTGTCAGTTATTACAACGAAAGGTGAATGACGGTGAAAGATATTTGACAGACGTGCCTACCAAATCCCAACCACAGAGAATTTCGCTCGAATCATACTTAGCCTGAGCCTTATGTCAGTTTCTGTAATCCCTTTCAGCAAAATCTCTCTCTCCTCTGTTTCCGTCTTCTATTCATTCCTTCCTTCTCTTTACACTAACTAATAACACACCTATGAACGAATCCTGTTCACCCAATGTCATCACTAACCAGGAAGGAATAACATTTTCGAACCACAAAGCCAATTGTTTGAGAACCAAAGAAGATAATCAGAATAGAATTTAGTGAATAGCACCACCACCACCAAGTGAAATGGCGGAGGAATAAGGAGCCATGGCATAATTAAGTCTGTGGCTGCCCATAAGACACGCATTAAGACGCCTCTCAAAAGCCACAGTGGACATGAGCTATTTGGTTAGTTGGGTTGAGAAGAAAGAGGGCAATCAAAGTAAAAGGATAACTGGAGGAGGAAGTAATGGCCGAAGGTTTCCGCTGTTACGGATATCCTGATGAACGTGTATTCCCACTCTTCCCATCCACAAGCAGGTATAAAGCCTGACAGATTGTCAGAAATAGTTTGTGCAGAATTTACTGGGATTTAACAAACTTAAGCCATTTAATTTATTTTTTAGCCTGGAATGGGGCATCCGAAGGGTATATGCTTCTTTCCTCCCTTTCCTTATTCAATTCCTCATCTGGTTCGCAAATCCTAAACAAATCTTTCCAATCTCCCTTCTCCTCTAGGCCAAAAGAGCCTTTCCCTTTCCACACTGCGTATCACTCTACACGCCTCCTACGATAACGATACGCCGAAGAGATTGCATACATTATCGTTCTGCTTTCTCTTAAGACTTGACATGACACACACTGATACTCATACTCCATCCAAACAACCAAACTTTACCACACCACTTCAGTCAACTTTCAAACTCCAATAGAAGAGCGTGTGCCTAGCTTTCACCTACTTTCTCCCAGAGTCAAATCCCTGCCTCACTCACACACAAAGTATGCACATGTTCTTCCGAATATTCTGTGGAGTCCTTCAACCACCCAAGTATGGAGGTGGGCACTTCACTCTCCAATAATAACATCTCCCGACTCTCAAGCAATCACTGCGGTGAGGTAACAACGTGAGTATACATCCATACACTCGTGGAGACTAGGCTAAATGCATTGTACTTGGAATACAGGAGATAATATTGATCCACATTCCACATGGGAAAAGAGACTGATGATGTCCAAAGGAGATGCATCCAGTGAATTGCCGGACGACCGAAATAATGATGGGAAATTCATGTACAATCATTGATTACAGTTAAAAGCAGACTCCACACTTCTTCTCCCCGAAATCCATTCGCCTTACATTTTTCTGACAAGGAGGCAGAGAGAAAGAACTCCTCGTACAATAGGAACCTACATCATCTCCACAAGTAGACTCTCCACTCATCCCTCTCCTCTTATTGCACACACGATGAAGGGAAGATACGAACCGGTAAAATACTTGCAGATAGTTCTTAGCTAAGCCCACACAATCACCACCACCATCCAACCACTGTTGTCTTATCTGTCGTGCAGAAAGGGATTTAAAAGAGATCTCATCGTAGGTGGTTTGCAGTTTAGGACTTTTCACACACTTCTCACTCCATTACGTCTCGTTTTAATACACTTAGCAAACTTCTTTTATCAAATTGAGGTGGCAAGCACAATTCATAGTCCAAACTTTGTCACATAATCCACCTCATTACACATTATACACAAGGAAAGTACGGACCAACGGACACTTTCTCCCTCTCTCCCCTTACCGAGTGGATATCAACTTAACTCTTGACATAACTCAACTAACCTGTTACTACTTATCACACACAGACTCACACAAATTCCTAATTCGTCTTCTCCGCAGCCTTCGTCGTCCAATGAGAGATTTCGTATTTCAAATGTAACACGTTCGTTTCCCTTTAAATATTTTGTCCGTTGTAACTTTCTCCTTGTGTGCTTTTGGCTAATTGATTTTCCCTCATGGATCTCCACAGCTTATTCTGTCTATACTGTTACACACACAACGTACCCATTGTCTTAATTCCTCCTTTATCATCATTCCCTCTGCTCCTCATTACTTCCTACACTAATTTAATTTAGCCTATATTCCTCTTCTTCTCTCCTTCTTCTCTCTCTCTCTGTGTTGCTACCTGTCAATCGATCTTTCCATCTAAAAATATACTCCATTTACTTCTACCTACACAGAGACGGTCATCATTGTTCATGATCGTTAGTTTAGTACGTTTGTACTTTCTGCTTTCCACGCTCCTCAGTTCCTCACGGTTTATCGGAAGGCAGTGGGTTGATAGAAATTCGGTGAACTGTCATTACACTTTAGTACCTGTGTAATGAAGTATTTTATGGAGAAAGCAATAACTCTTTACTCCTTAGCTGGGCCCGTCCATTTGGCTGGCTAATTAAAAGCTTAAACTTACACTAAGTAAAAAGGTCATCAGAAAGGCTTAGTCTGTCTAAAAGATTCTTCTTTGTAGTGATTACACAGAGTGTAGTAGTCCGTAGCTCTGTCCTCACATGTAACTTGGTGGAGAAATCCCAAAGAGGCTGTCATCATCATCCCTCAACCTCCCATAGATTCTCCCATCACACAAAAGCTCTCCCTCTCTCATGATGTAACTACAGACTCAAGAGAGAAATACAAAACTCTCCGTATTGACAGAGACTCTCTCCTACACACACGTCCTACTTCAACATAAGAAACTTAATTAGCACACTTCTGAGTTAATTTCTAATTACAAAATCCAATTATGTTTCTTTCCCGATCTCTCCTGCAATACACTTGTGCCGAAAGAGATTTTAGATCCGTCCTAAGCTCTGTACGAAGGTGATAATGAGGTACAAAGTAGGAAGGACGTGCATGGGAACTCACTCGTTTCAATAAAGATATACGAGAGACTATGAACCTCAAAGCTCCAACAACGACTTCATCACAAAGTGATTCTTTCTTCGAAAATTCCAACCAGTGTGTTATGTCTTAAGTCTTACACGAACGAAAATGTGTGTGTGAATGTGTGTGAGGCAGTGCCTACTGAGGAACTTTTCTCAGGGTGAAAGGATAATATTTTCGTACGATCCTTCAATATTTAATTTTTCCTTGAAAATCCTTCAGCACAGTCTCACCACGTTTAACTTTCTCTCTCACACACACACGGCACACTGCCTCCTACACTCTATGCATTACTCATGTTACCAAAGAAAAGAAACTTTAGAAGACAAAACTCTCACAAATGATTGAACAAATACAAAAGACTTCAAATAAGTACGACCATTACACTTACATCTATTGGCTTTTTATTCCGCCACAGAAAAGAAATCACCTCACAGAGAAGGAGAAACTTTCTTTCAAAATTTTGAGAGCATAGCAAGCAGCCATTGAAGTGAGTGAGATTTAAAGTCATCATTGGCAGGAGAGAGTCTTTTCCTCCGTCAGTAATAATGAGACTGCCGGAGAAAGCAAAGGGAACGATAGAAACATTTCAAAGAATCTCCAATAGTGAACGGGTCCTAGGAAAGACTCTCTCTCTCTCATCATCTCTCTCCTGAGCACCACCCAGCCTTCTACCCCACAACTTGGTAAAGAGAGGAAATTTTGATAGAATTCTTGTCAAGAAAAGTGTTGTCTTTGGTGAAGTTTCTGCGGAAAAGTAAGACAAAAGACGGAATAAGCAGAGGGATCTTCATACCAACTCAAGATGGGATTACCACACGGGAAGATAAAAAAGAAGAAAGTGAATTGAACATCTTCGTGAACAAGTCTACACAGCCTATGGATGAGAGGCCATCGCCACCACAACGCTATGCCACACTGTCTGCGTGCAACTCGTTTATCAGCATCAATGTCCCTACAGAGCCCAGGCTAAATAGTACGTGCACACAACTTGAGGAGACGTAAATTGGACCAATTATAGAAAAATATTAAGACTGACTCTACTCCCTAATCCAATTGTACTAAGCAAGACAGTTTGACTTTGGTATTTACTTTTTACCCCACTTTGTTTAATACGTCTTTCGTCCATTGAAATAAAATCTTTCGTGTCATATCATCCACGGAATCCTTTCAAATAAAAACGACTACTCCGAGTTCTCTTTGAGATTCATAATTAAGTAATTTCGTGCGTCTCTTTCCATCTCCCCCAGCTTTCCTGTCTTCTAAGCTTTAATGACGAAAAAGAACCTCTTCTCTTTCTATTTCTTGAAACACTCATCACGAAGAGAGTAATCCAGAACTCACCTGCGAATCCATCTCCTCCTTCTTCCTCTTTCTCTCTAACAAGCCTTAGGTCAAATTCTTAAGAGTTGCGAAACAAATAATACTTTTTAGTGTGTAAGACTAAGACACGGCGAATCTTCACTTGGACTCATACTGACGTATACATAAGTATATCCAACCACCTTTCTTCTACGTGAAATGTACACACACAACGCTACTTGCACACAGGTCAATCCTCTTCTAATTACTTACGACATGAAAATAAATACGACTAGAGGGAATGAAAGAATCTCATGTTTCAACCTTTTGCAACTTTCACCTCTTGACATTTCCACATTTCACTTTTTCTGTCATTAAGCTACAAGTCTGATGAGCACTGAAAACTCTCTCATCTCTTCATGTCTTTCTCCCTTTTACATTTCCCTACGCAAACGACTAAGTAAGCCCAATCGGATATCATCATCCTCATCTCTTGGGCTTATTACTTTCCTCCTTCTTAAGCCATCACGGGATTTCCGAACCAAACCCCCATTCCTTTGAACACCGCAACACATTCAAACGACACGTGAGTCAATTCAACTTTCCCCATCCTTCTCATGTCTCTTTTCCTCATTTGTATGAATTATCCAAAGAGACTGTGTCCTTTGCACCGGCTGTATACCTACAACACTACTTACTGCACTTAGAAGAACTCATTTCCACCTCATAAACTAAACATACCTTCTGAGAGAATTTACATTACTTATTAGAAACTATTACACATGCTCCTTACTCAGCCCATTCGAAACTCATCACTAAATACTTACACAGAGCTTTTAATATCATACTTTTAAATCATTACGGAACTCTCGCTTACCTTTGGCTTCACTCTCACTTAAGAATGTGATTCCCACCGGAAGAAAAAATCTCAATAAGGTACAATTCACTACAATTTCTCCCTTTGCACGTTCACCGCTGCTCACTTATCGATCCCCAGAAGGCTCTGCGTTAATAATTAAAACCCCGTTTTAATTGTATTGTCAACCTGCCCCGTCTTTCACACACAAATCCAAGTCCACCAGTATATGAAGTGAAGTGTCAAATGCCAACTTTCCCAATGCACACAGACACACACTGCACATTACAATTTCTTATTCTTGCACACACAACACATAATACAGATAGACAGAAGGAAAGAGAGGGCAGACTTCGCTCTGACACACGCCTTGGGTTCGTTCCAATTATTTATAAGTCTATCGGAGTTCTACTAACTTTCACTCAATCAATTGCATCAGTGTAACTTACCTTTCCCTTGGAACAGGACACACGATGTTTGATAGCTGCTTGATGTTCGTCAACGATGACTGCCTTCTTCTCTCTTCTTGCTTCCTTGTGATATATATTTAATAGTTGTGTCGTCCTGTAGGTTGTTGCA
Source organism: Isotomurus maculatus (assembly GCA_034696585.1). Classification (NCBI taxonomy): domain Eukaryota; kingdom Metazoa; phylum Arthropoda; class Collembola; order Entomobryomorpha; family Isotomidae; genus Isotomurus; species Isotomurus maculatus. The sequence goes on from JAQGAC010000321.1 coordinate 5,966, forward strand.
CCACAGAAAACGAAAGAAAACCTAAGCTACTCTCTGTAAACCTATTACGCACTCCTCACTCCTGATCCCTACTGGAAGGAGATTATTAAGAAGACTTCTACCAGAACATTCGTACAATGTGTCTCTTCTGGTCATGAGTATTAAGACTGACCGACTGTGAAGGAGAGAAAGTGATCGGTAAACCAAAAACTTGAGAGTTGCTGAAAGAAGAAATGTCGTCCATGAAGGCAACGGGGTGAGGGGAAAGTAATAAGGAATTCTTATGTGAATTCATCGTTACCTCGGCTTCCTTCACTTTCACTGGGGGAACTCACACACGTCTTCAATAGCAGAGTGTGATAAGGAGTGACACACAGTCTTAGTGTCTCACCAAACAATTCTTGGCAAAGTTTCGCACCATCCACCTCCACCGCAAATGTTCTTTAGGTCACCTAACTCTTTAACTCCCCAGGTAGTTATTAAGTCTGCGGGCTAAGTGTCGTTGAGTGTGTAACAACTCTCATCTCAGAATGATGTCGTTCTGGTCTTGTGGGTTCCTTGGAGAGCAGACCTTCGTCGTATTCTTCAGTCAATTGAGACTTCAGAGGTCCTTCGGTACACAACACACGTAAAATACAACGGGAACATTAATAAGATGGCGAGAAGTGACTAGCGATGATAAAATCTCAGCAATTATGAATAAAGGATATCATGAATATGTTCCCATGCACACGATCCTTTCACTGGGGATAATGGCCACAACCAACTGTGTTGGTAACCGTCTATTTAATGGCTTTCACTTTCTTTCTCCTAGTTTCTCTATTGTGACTGAACACAATACATAACACAATACATTTCATCGATGACTCTCTACAACAATATAATATATTCTCGAAGGATTTGGAGAAAAAAACTACGAGTTATTTCCTTACTATTTGCTACTTTACATTTTAATACGGGAAATTTTGAGATTTATGGGTGAGTGTGTAGAAAGGCTTTAGGTTCCTCTAACTAGAGACGTCTTGGGCAAATAGAGAGGAAAAGAGATTTGCAATAAAATGGAGGTTTTGCATGCATCACCCTTACTACCATCCTCCCATTATGCCGGTCTCTGTGTGCTCCTGGTCGTGTGTTCGTCCTACACTCTCAGAGACCGTTATTGCCTTCTTAAGAAAGTGTAAATTGCACAATAAAAAATTATGATGTACAAGAATAAATTTAACTTTGTTGCGTGTGGTGAGAAGAAGTTGAGGAGGAAAGAGGAAAGGACGGAGGAAGGAGTCTGAGTGAGTTATTTTTAGTGCCGAGTGAATCTGGAAGTGGAAAGTGAAAGTAGACAGTAATTAATGAGTGGAGAGAATACCTGGCGCTATAGTAATTTGGGAGTAATAATTGGGAGGAATTAGTTAACTCGATGATTTGGATGGAGAAGTGGCAGTAAAGAGTGGGTGCATGGATGTTCTGTTCTGGAGGAGTTGTTAGCTGTTAGTGTCGTTTATTTGGGGCAATGAAAGTGAATGGAAAAAGGGCAAATTAAGATGTTCCTAGTGTGGAGACAGAGTTGTAGTGAAACTGGAACTGCTCTGTGTGTGTGTGTGGCTGCTGGTAGGGAATCCTGAAATATTGCAAATGGCCAATCGATGTTTTATACGGAGAGTAATAAAGGAGATAGGGAAAGTTGCTGCGTAAAGTTGTTTTTAAGTGGGATCGATTTAGTAGGTTTGAATATATGTATAGAAATATACCGTGAGTGTGTGTGGGGATATAGTGAGAGAGAGCGGAGGAACTAAGGAGATGTTGTAGAGTCCCAACTGATGATGATGGGGATGATGACAGCGATCTTGACTTGTTGAGACGATATGATTATGTCTGTGTGGTGCAATGAAGACTTTGGGAAGACTCGTGTAAGATGAGACGCGGAATGGAATGTGTCTCCATAATGCTGAATAAGTAGAGTAAAGAGAGGTAACGAGAGAGAACACCCAAAAATGTCTTGACTCAGAGTGGTTCGCAATTGAAGTGAAGAACTGTGAGGAGATATTAGTAGAGCAAGTTTCCCGAGTTTTAGAGAGGCTTCAGTTCATGCATGCTTTCTCTACTTTCTCGGGGTGCGCACAGGCAGATGAGGATTACTCTTTAAACAGGTTTTTTCCAATCTCCTTCGCCACCAAACCTCATCTTTCTGATCAGACTTGTCACTATCTGACCATCCTACACAAACACTGACGGAAAAAGGTCTCAGGTGACAAACCTCCGTCGCCGCCGTAGTCCTAAAAGGGAATATGGAACACTGAAAGGGTGTTAGAGTTGTCTCCTACACTCATCATCAACATTACACCCAAAGACTTACTACAAAGAGATATATGTCTTCGATTTCCCCTCAAGGACAAACTAATCTTAGATGCTTGATTTCGGATTTCAACGGCTTTATCTCTCCATTGTCCAGATGCTTTTGACTTCGCCAGTCACGCTCTGCACACTCCTCACTGGACAGAACAATTCCGTGATGTGTTCGACCACCTGGTGAAACCTTCAGGTTCCCCATCATTATTTGGAACCCATCCAACCTCCCCACGGACATAACTCCGTGCATTAATTAATTAGCTCCCCAGTCTCCTTCTTCTCCAATTCGTACGCAAACCTAACAAGATTTCGCGTATTTTCTCAGATCCACATCTCCACAACTTCCAGTTCACAGCATCTCTCAAAACTTACCTCTCCGCGTCTTCTCCGACTCGTCTTCTTCTTCTTTCTTTGAACTCCTTCACAAAAAGTAGACCAGTTTCCGTGCAAAAGAACCATTTATTCATGACTGAATAAAATAACCTTTATTTATTCCTTTTTATTCGCAATAATCATTACAACTTCCTTCTCTCTACGATTTACTACTCTCCCATTTGTCCTACATGTTTTCTTTCATCCTACTTTCCTTTTACAACAACAAAAGTTGATTTTGCTTGGTCAGTACACTCAACGAAGACAATATGCACAGGCCGTGCTTTTTACTACATTTCTTACCTTCCTCCTTTCTTTAAGTTTCTTCCAAGACGCCTACTCTTCTTATTACATTTATATAATATACAAGTACACACAATCCACAAGTCCAACTTCTTCTTTATTTTCTTCACCCCTTAAGCACAATTATTTTACATCCCTTTCTGCGTCTCTCCACGTACAAAGTTATGGGGAAAGTGGGAATCTCGGAGAGCATCTCTCTCCTGCTTTCCTTTCATAATAAACCATTTTTCCTAGCTTCCTCCGAATATTTCACTCCTCCTACTCAAACTTTATCTATAAAATCCTACGTCAATAAATTTCATTCTCAAGTAACGACTGAGTGACTCCGAATGGAGAGCAACAAAGCACCTTTCACAAAGGTTATCTATCTTTCCCTGCCTTCAGCTTATTTTCCTTTCAATGTGCCTTATCTACAATTCATCTATGCGACTAAACATTCTCTATACTTTATTCTTCTCCTACGCGTGCCAACAGTTGCATGGAATTACAGCACTCGGCCAGTTAATAAAGAAGCCTGCAATATACACTTTTATTTTTTGACACTTTGGGAACTACAAAATCAAAGGAAGCTCTCACAAACTGATATGGCTGATACCCTTGTTAATTCTTAACCTGCACTTATACAATACGACTCAATACTCCGCCTGCTTATCTCCCTTTTAATTAATTTAATCTTTCGCTTGAGTTCCCAAAAGTCTATAATAGTCAGGAATCGTGCACAGGGACCTGGGTCTCTTTTGATTGAACAGAAGGAGAGTGTTTTCTAGGCATATAATCATGTCAGCCCAATATTGATTTGATATGTATCCGGTTTCAAGAAGGCAAGAAATGGTGCTTAACAATACACACGACGAGGCTTAAGGATGAGCGAACTATAGAGAGAATCAAGAGCCGTCATTGTGTCATCTCCATTGATGATGATGTGTGTGTTATTGTGTACTACTGGATGCGTAGTAGGAGAGGCAAGAAAAGAAGTTCATGAAAGCTTCGAACTGACAAGATTGGCAAGGATTCAGAAAAAGAAATGTAAAATGCCAAAAAGGCTGGAATAGCATTTCCTGGATTTCGCAACGCAATACGAAACACACAAATACACAAGTGTCAATTGATCTGAGAAGGAAATTGTTCTTGGGAAATAATTGAAATATATTTCGTCTGAAGCCCCGTGCTTCTTCGGCAAAGGAACAAAATTGAATTGTGAATTGATGGGAACCTGAATAAAACACTTTTAGTGTGCCAAAAACCCAGCTTCCACCAAAGATGAATCGACTATTTGTATGTTGTGTAGATCGATGTGTGTTGCTGTATATAAGTATGTGAGAGAGTCCACAGTCCACAAGTTACAAGCAATAAATAAAGGAAATAGCATGCAGATACATTCGGGAAAATAAATGGAGATGATAAATAAAACACATAAATGCCTTCACACACAAAACATGGAATGCCTTTCTACTTTATTAGTCTTCTTTATTCTCTACGTAATTTTGAATCATTTCTTTTAAACATAAAATATATATTGCTCTATTCATCCAAAATAAAGTTACACCACGGTCTATTAACCCCCATTTAACTTCCCATTACCAAAACTAACTTTGTCATGCGCTACATAATATAATAAATTCATCTCGAAATTCAAAAAAATTCACAGCTCTTCACGGAAATATATAAAGTCTACCCACTTTTATAGCACATTCAATAGATACACACGTGACCTCTTTTTATTCCATCCTCCTTGGACACTCCTCAGTTCGCATGTAAACCGTTTACGTAAACAAGAAGCAATCATACACAGCAAACTCAAAAGTACATCTAAGTCTTCCCATAAATCATACACAAAGAAGAAGAAGAAGCCCATCACCACCAACTAATGATAGCACCTTGTCATGTCATATCCCTATTCCCTGCACAAACACACACACACACATTATGTAATAAATATAATATGTGAGTCTGTGAAATATATTACGATAACAATCTGTATTCTACTTGCGACAAACTTCACTCTAAATTGCGTTCCCTCGAAATGTAATCAAAACCGGGTGAGCACCAACCACAGATCTCCATTTGAATGTTTTTCACGTAGCGAAATGATCTCATTAACGTATGCTGGAGCTCCTCTCATAAAGCTCGATTTAATGAAATAAACCAGTGATAATAATTGACATAAATTTGTGATTCGTAATTTCTGTCATACACAAGAGAATACGGGAGCAGTGTGGTATTCGTGTAGGCGTTTTGGCAACCTATCCATCAGAGAAATCAAAAAGTAGCAGTGCGTGTAGAAGGAGAAAGTGATCCTTCATGTTGAAACGAAAAGGTCGAGATAGCTTTTATCACAACTCACAGAGAATAAATTACTTCAAAGTAAATTCTGAATTCATCTTTGAGGAAAAATGTAGTCGTACTATCATCCACGCGAAGTACGTGACTACTCTCATAAAATACGAACCAATATAGAGAACCGCGTTGACTGGCAACCAATTCAACCCTTTCTTTACTTTCTCCTTAACTCAAACAAACAAAAATAAGTGGCTCAGTACACCATAAATTTGACAAAAATAAAAAGTTTACTTCTATCTGGTCTCCTTGATTGTTTCACATTCTCATTTCCTCTACATATGCCCTCATAGTTAGCCCAGATAAAGGCTACGTGTGTGTGTGTGTGTCTGCGGACAGTTGTACGGAAAAGTCCCATGTGAATAAATAAAACGGAAATGTGTTCGTGTCTGTGTCTGAGGAAAGGGAGAGTCAAGTCAGCATGTGGTGGTGATTGTGCACAAGACTTTCATTCAGTTTGTTTGTATGTCATTATTGGTACGAGAGAGAGAGAGAGAGATTGTGTATATGTGGAAGAATAAAGAAGAAGGAAAAGTGTTAGGCAGGCTGCGTGAGGAAAAATAGATGGACTCTTCAAGTCATTTCCAATTCAGGTTAAAGATCTCCTTTGGTTTTAAGAGACTGGTGCACCCACCCTGTGCCTGTATTTATCTCAAGATAGATTACTATATCATTCGTGCTTTCACGAGACACACAGTCAGATTCAATAAATCTCGTGAAGAATAACACAAAAGAAGAACCTCAATCGATACCACACTGCCTATTCTCTCCTTCCAGATTGTCTTTCCGTCTCTAAATCTTTTTCACTCGGGTACTTTCTCCCCCTCATCCTTACCATCACCATATATAAGCCACTAAGCCTCCGCGTGTGTGTTTGTGTGTCTGTGTCAGTGTGTCGACGACTATCATCCTAAGGCCAAAACCACCAAAGTACCCACAAGAAAAGTATTAAACCCACAAAATCATCAATTTGTTTGTTTGCAGGCTACTTCAGTCGAGGACAAAAAGAAGGAGGAAAGAAGCAAAGTTGTAGAACAGAACTCATTTTGTCCATCAATGAATGAACTTCTTGAACATGAATCACTTTATGATGACTTGTCTCCAAGTTCAAGCATCAGATAAATACGACAGTCAAAGAATACTCTCCCTCAGTCTGTAATGGCTTCTTCCCACCGACCGGTCTGCATCAACTTGTGTAAACTTTGAATCAATCTTGAGCTCGAAAAAAGCTCCTCTCTCTCTCTCTCTCGACACAAATGAAGTCTTTAAAGTCTCGTCAGAAACTCGTATATAAAACTCTGATCAAAACTCTCCCCTAATCTCTTTCTCAACTGGGTCATCCGACCTGAGAGCTTCACTTCAATCTCCTTCCTCCTGCATTAGTACACCACAACCTACGCAGTCCTAGCTCCCTGCGTCTACGGCACGAAAGAATGAAGAAACGCAAAGTGGCAAAACTAGTTTCGCACAAGCACTGACAGAGAAAGTGGCTAAAATGAAATGAAAACATTTCCAAGTGAATGAAATCTACGAGTGGAGTAGGCGCACGCAGCAAAGCTCGAAAATAAACTCAATCGGTGATTTCTTGACAATTTTTTCGAAAGTGGAGGTGGGGCGGAGGAGAAAGAAGGAAAAATAAAGCTAAACAAACAACCATAAAAGGAGGAAGGAGAGCTTTGAAGAAAGGTGGCTTTCATACGGCTAGTTTATACAGCGAGTGGTTCATGGCAGATGACTTTCCCTTTGATTGCACCCTTCTACAAAAATAAATCTTCCTTTTACAATCTGCGATGATGTGTTCGTGCATTGAGTCACTTATGACTTTGCTAGGTAAGCATGGGACCCCGTAATTGATGATTAATGCATAAACAACAAAACACAGTTTCATCATGAAGATTGCCATTAATAATAGATTTAAAGCTGACTTAGCTCTTTGGGGGCATCTACCCACTCGTGGGCTGATGATGAGTTTTGGTTGAACGAGGTCAGACTTTGTCTGTTAAACTATGAACTACTTTAGGGTGTACTTACTTTAAGTAATCAATGCTAAATACAATATGCCGTCGTCATCAAAGATGTCGAGGTATTTTGCGTGTAGAAGAGTACATTTAGAGTGTGGCTAAGATTCCTACTTCCTACTTGATGAGTTGCTCGTTGTTGTGCTCCATCCACACCGACAACCGAGTCACCGAGTGTGTCCACTAGAAGAGAGCAGCTTACTTCCAGAATTTGTTGAACAATTCTATAAACGAATCGTAAATCATGAATGTGATAGCCACGTCCAAGCACACTCGACTCAATCGGGGCACCGTTCCTTTGTAGAATCTGCAAAGTTCAAAGCATAGATCAGAAAGTTTTAACGGAAAATCCACAGGATGCAGGATAAAAAGAAAAAAAACTCTGCGAACATCATGTGGAACTCATTGAATTGCAGCTAAGCGTGGAGATTCGGATGAAAGGCCAACCACAACCCGCACAGCTAAGTATCTCAATAAACAGCGTGTGTAACCATCGCACAGAGTGGAGCCTTCCTTGCCAGAAGATTTCTGATCAAAGTTCTGCTCACCAAAAGTTCGAACAAGTGCTTTCTCCTCGAAAGTCAAGAGAGTTTATGCAAAACAGCGAATCGCCAATAATGGACTCCCTCCCTGGCCCATTTTATAAATGAATGCACTCGCTAATGCACAGAAAGTTGTCTTAGCTCTCTAATTCTGTCTTAATCAAGTGGGATGTGGGACACTTTAAAGGGATCTCCTCATTCTCCTCGTTGTCCTGTGTGTCACCTACCAACGTCAACCTGCTTCCTACAACCTACACACCCAAAGGGTCACAAGTCATCTGATCATCAATCAATATCCTCCCTCTCCTCCAGAGATTTATACTTTTACTCTCTCGTAATGACATTAGGATCGATACGCCTTACGCCTTTTGCCGTTCTGCATGCTCCACACGTTTTACTGCCCAAGCGACTAACACTGCCCATTACCGAAACTGTTCCAACGTCTCACTCAGTTTACATATGCACGAACTCAGGCTACTCACAATCTACGGATCTCCTACGGTGTGACAATGGTCTCGAAGACTGATACAAATGACACGGAGATGCTTTTAAGACAGGCTCCTTAATTACTCCCACAAGACTAATTGAGATTCGAGTACCAAGAAATAAGTCATTTGTATAAGATGGACATTCCAGTCTGTCCAATTACATTTCCCTTCATCCGGAGCCACACCATTCGAAGGTCTACCGCACAGTCACCGTCTAACAATAAATGGTTCTTCTTCCCATAAAAACTCTCTGTTATACATGACTTGAAGAGACTCCTTGAATGCACTTCGTACATCATTCACGACAGATCTTATGACTTTCACCTTCTACCCTATCGCAACTCGTAATTAAGAAGCATTTCTTCCTACAGAGTCCTCAAGCCCCAGGTAAACGTGCCTTATTATTTGCCTCACTATAATCAATGGCTGGCTGACTATATACCTCACTCCACTATACGCTAAGATGCTCATAGGCAAGAGTGAAACTGAGACTTACGCTCTGGGACCCTCGTTCTTCCAAATTTGGACAGCACAGTCCAGAGTGTTTTTGTATTTAGAAGCCTCCAAACCCTGCGAATACGAGACAAACTCATTTAAAATCCAATCTGCAACTTCCCATTCGCCAATTATTACTTCCAAGTCTCCAGCCATCTTCATCCATACGTTCAATTACAAAATGGGCTGTAATACTGAAGTTACTAACCTGCATTCTAGTTTTGACGACATCAATCGGCGTATTGCCAAAGACTGAAGCTGCACCAGCAATAGCACCAAATGCTCCTACGACCATTTTAGGAACTGGAGCTTTAGGATCCCCTCCCCTGTACCAGTCTTTCATAGTCTCCATCACAAAGAATCGAATGGCTTGGTTACTTCCTTGTTTCATGATTGTGGCAGTAACACCCTTGTACGTTCCCCCGATTCCTGAAACACACAGAAAGACACTAACGATAAGTATAGTTCCATCCACAGCCATCCAACGATCTAGCACAATTGCCTCAAGAATATATACAGCTCTCCGTACTGCCCCACACATACCTTCGGTCTTGATGATTTCCCGAACCCCATGAAAGAATCCTTTAAACTTAGGTTTCTCAGACCTCTGGTCATTAATAAATTTAACTTTAACTGTTTCCATCGGAGTGACAGCAAATATCGCCTCACATACTCCAGCACCCAAACCACAAAGGAGTCTTTGACTTGGTCCAAGATTCCCTTTGGAGTCCACACTGTACTTCTTGAACTCTTCGAAAGACCCGAATCTACAGGATAAAAGCTCAAGTAATTTCCCACAAACACACTTAGTTTTTATTGGCCCCACAATTACTCGTGGACAAATTCTTGGAGCCAAGCAACCTACAACTAAACTACAGACATAGTCTTGTTAAAGTACCTCACAGCAGACTTCGGAATGGACCCGTACAGCAGCACACTGAGCCCTCGGTAAAGCCCCAGGAACCCATGTCCCTTCACAGTTTTCTTTACACAGTCAAGTATTCCATTGTATCTCTTTTGGCCACCCTTCTCATCCAATTGCAGCTGAGTCTTCACATACTCCGTGGGAAATGTTATGCAGATTTCAATTCCCCCCGTAATCCCCCCAGCAATTATGCCCTTCAGGCCCATGTTCCCCCCTCCTGCCGCAGCTGCAGCTCCATTTCGATTCATCCATGGTCGACTTAAATACGGACTTCGTAAACTATCCATCTCTGAAACACAAACAAACAATTCATTATTTCCTGTCATGACTTTTCAGCGTCATCCAGTGACATCCTAAACCACCAACCACCGTTACTACTTCCGAACATGAAATCAATAGCTGTCCATGCACACAGCCTACAAGACCTTCAGTATCCACTTAAACATTCTCCGGGTAATCTTCCCAGTTCCTCCCGAACAACCGTTTTTACACACTCGGCAACCCACACACATCACAAAACATTCCTCCGAAGTCCAAACTACCCTATCTTTAGTGTCAACCTACTGTAAATTTCAAATTAATTGAATGCTACATAAATATAATACGCTCATGAAAATAATTCTGTCGACCGACAGTTTTGATTATTATAGTTAGTCCACTGGTGAGGGAATGTGGGTTCATAAAAAAGTTTAGTGTCAGAGTGACAGAATGCTTTTAGTAGCAGTTTTTGGTAGTTATTCAAATCCTGTGCACTTTAACCTTCGACACACACCTGCAATGTCAATTGAAATGCTGACAACCTTGTCATCTATGGACTCTTCACCTTTTGTCCTATGCTAATGCTTCTACACGGATGGATCCACTTGAGAGATGACGAAACACAACCCTAATGGATTCTCTTATGCAACAATGCAACCATGAAAAGCTGTGGAACTCTCAAAACTCCAAACGATTGCCTGCACCTGTTATATAACCCTTCTCCATACGAAATCCACTATTGGGCAAGTTAGACAAAAGTAAAATATGAGTAGAACCGTGTTCATTTATTATTCATGAAGATTCAATGGGCCCTTTGAAAGTTCGGAGAGAGAGCCTAAGGAGCCCTCCTCTCCACCTGTCCGTATAATAAAGCAGATTACAAATGCCACCCACCTAATCCACATGTACACCCATGTGTGTGTAGTCTCTCTCTACATGTAAACAAAACCAACACACTCACTTTCCACAACTTCCTAGGACTTAACTTGACACCCTGTAGCTAATAAAAGTACGAATGTAGGTCGACGGTGTCGAGTGTCGAAGAATGTTGATAGCCGATAATCGATGGAGCAACCGGAGGCTGCAGTTGTACTGACAGTACTGAGTGTGCTGAGTGTGCTGATGATGACGAAAGAGATAAGAGGCAATGGGAAGGTCAAGGATGAAATTGATATGCTTAAGGAGGAAATCTGTAAATGTGGCTGGTGATTAAGTCCTTACCTGTGGAGGAGGAGGTCAGTTCGGATTTGAAGGTCGATGGGGGTGAGTGGCGGAGGTGGCGACGGAGTGAAGGGTGGAGGAGCAAAGTGTTGGTGGCTGGCCGTCCAGGTGGTTTTTGCTGGAACCGAGTTATTTGAGCAAGGACGCCTTCCTTCTCATCATCAAAATCATTTTTTAGTTCTATGTTCTCCAGGCAATAACTACGTTCACACACACTTGGACTTTCTCCAGATATAACTCTGACGCAAGTTCGCAATAATAATGGTTAATGTGTGAGTGTGTGTGTGTAGTTAGTTACATGCAAACAGATTTCCTCTTAAGTATCCTCCTACTGAGAGAGAGATGCTCATCTCCACGTGTATATGTATGCAATAGTATGACTGATCATGTGTTGTGCAAATCATATTCATATCTTCCTCACGAATAAGAAATAATACGAGAGAGACTACTCATTTCATATGTTAAGTTATCGTTTGGAGGAAAGCGTCCGAGTACGACGTATGAAAATTTGGGGGCTGGGAATGCCAAAAGACGCTGAAAAAGGATGCACAATGATATCGATATGTGGATGGGACTCGGCTTTAAAGAAGATCTTAATCTAATAGAGTATATAGATGGGTTGCATAATGTGTTCAATGTTCATATGCTGTAGTATGGATGGAGGCATTCTCGAACTTTTTTGTGCTCGAAACACTTCAACTGCATTCCTTCCTACACACTGCTTACTGTATTAGTTTAGTGTGCGTCGATCTTCTTCGAGAAGATGCTCAGGTGCAAGTATAACTGGTTTTTTCAGTGGCTTTGCAAGATTAATAATCAATTTCTCAGTTGTTTTTAATCATAATAATAATATTATTATTATGGTTAGTCGCGTGAATGTGGTGCCATGCAGAAAGCAAGAGGGTCAAGTTTTACTTTCATTTTGATTATTTCCTTGTACATACATAATGAATGCCTAGCCAAAATTGTTAAAGTAAGGCATTTAAATTACAAGAGAATGCTTATGATAATAAATGAGAAGTTCTGAAATAGTAATGACACTCCCATATGCAGACATGAATGCATACCGTACGGAGAGTTAGGTGAGACTAATAAGAATTGCACGGATGCTGTGTATTCACTTTCAGGGGTCTCAAGTTACCTTTAAGCCAGCTTTAAGTAACTGGTATACGCTGTATAATGTATAATCAATTTCAATAGTAAACTATTCAACACCTATATTGTTAATTGCACGCAAAATTTTACGACTCATTGTGTTGCGGCAAGGGGCATTGACTGCAATAAAAATAAGTTTCAAACTACACTCGTAAGTTTGTGTGCTGTATGTGTGGTAAAATGTATTTAGTCACGGGGAGTGGGAGCATTATTAAGTAATCAGTTTAGCTCTTCGCATCCTCTTACATGTCTACACTTTTATGATAATAATATTGACAATGCTTCCTTATCCTTTCCTCACAAGACACGCGTCCTTGGGAATTGACACTAAAGAACTTTGCAACCCGATCACAATACTATTTTTATAGCTTCTACGATACGTTCAAGTATTTAACAGTTCCAGAACCCAGCAAAAACTCACCGAGTAGAAGGAAACTTACCTCTTAAATTTTGCAATAGAATTTGGAAATAAACGGCAGATCTGCACTTGAGGTGGCAGCTAAAAGTGTATTTGTATTTTGAGATCACTGCGACCACTCGAGAAGCACTGGCAACTGGCAGGTTAAACTTTAAACACGTTGAGCTTCGTAGAGATGAAATTGAAGTGGTTTGCAGATTGAAATATGCACACGCGTGTGACAGTGATAGCTGATAGCTTTGGTTCTAACAGTGTGTGTTTTCTAGGCTGTTCAAATTCAGATGAGGTTTTCTGCATCTGCTTCACATTTTAATGCAAATCTCAAGGAATATTCACAGAGGCTCATTCCAGTATTTCCAGTGTCCACAGAGGAAAACTACTACTGACGATGATTCGCTTAGAGTCATAAATGATTGTAGGGCAGATAGGAAATAACAACTAAAAGATTTTTGCCTGGATAAGAAACATTTATGGAGAACATGAAAGAACTGGAGAAGAAGCAGAGGTGGAGAGAGAAATGCAGATGCATGTCATGAGGAATGAGATGGCACTTCCAACCAACAACTCGTTTGCAATTAATCGAGTACATGTGGATATCACGGGCAGAAGGTAACGACTTAACGGGCGAATGAAGAGATACCACATTATAACCAATCTACTTGTAAAAAGCCTTAACTACATTCACAGGTTTGTTCATGTGATGTCCATGAAATGAGAGCGAGAGAGTGAATCTCCACTCCTGAGACTCCTGACTGACTTTCCGTACTCCCTCGTATGATTCTACTTCATACATTCAATTATTTCAGTCCCATCGAATGATATGAATTATGAAAGAATGAGTCATTATACAACAAATATGCTTTCAATTCTTAATGAGCTCCTCATCGATCCCTTGCATAATGTAGGTCCGTGAATTCAAAGATTATCTCTAACTTTTTCGCAGAATAACTGAAAAGCTTTTTCATGCATTCGTTGCCTGCACTCACATGTAATCTGTAATTTTCCATTATTTGTTTATATCTACTTAATCTACTATACTAACTACACAAATAGGCATAAGAAGGATCACTTTTACCTTAAGGTGAAACTTCAGGTTTAGGGTACTTGAAAATGTAGTTTGGCTGAGTATAAAAGTATAAAATAAATCTTCTGTGATCTATCTACCGTGATGAGTGCTGAAGTGAAGGAAATTGAAACTAATGGCCTTGCTACTTGAGAGCTATCAGCTTCTTCAAGACTAAAAGACTCTTTAAAATAAATGTAGTTTTCCAACATTGAAGAAATCATACAGCGGTTAAGTGTAGCATAGTCCTTGGGAATGAGTTTTTAGTAACACTTAGCAAGAGGTTCGAGTAGTATCTCTACAGGAATTGTACAGACAACATGATACGTCTGTCATAAATACAAATGAAATTAATGGCGACTTATATTACTCGCAGTGATAGCTAAATGTTATCTTCGCCCTTCAAATAAAAACCAATGAGGTTTCTGAACACTTTTTATTTCAAGAACAAACAGATTACAAGAACAAGAGGAAAAAAACTCTTGGCGTATAAAAAGTACTGACCGGTGATTAAACTGACAATAAAAAATGGTTTTTGCTGAAGTATCATAATTAAAAGCTATAACAATTACAAAAGTCAAACAAGCACTCAGTTGACTCGCGTTTTAAATTAAACTCATTCACTTCACGCAAAACATCATTACGGGTTAAAAATCGGAACAAGACACATTATTCACATCTATGCCAGACACAGGACGACCCCGGACATTGAAACGCTGCCGGACCGACGCGTCTCAGGACTGACACGCCAACGACACACAAAGGCTAAACAAATGAACCCTTTACAAGGCGGCCACTTATTACCAAATCTTCCTTTTGGACGCCGGATATACACAAATTTCGAACTGGGGATCATTTTTTTGCTTTTGGCTCTACTTGATCCCAACTTGACTACACCCACTCAGTATTATAGGTTGGGTAAGAAACTGAGGTCTGATTTGGTTATTTGTGTCTTGACTAAAATGTGATCCAACCTAACTTGAACTTCTTAGAACAACCTGAACTACCGTTAGGCGTACGGATCGTGAGGTTTGCCGCAGGGAGACATGTGGGTCGTAGGTGTCTGATCAAGCAGCAATTAAAGATGTGACAAAAAATGTACCATTGATGTACTAACGAACAAATTTGAAGTGAGACTAGAAGGGTAGAAATTAAAACTACTCTAGTAACGTTACTATAAAAAGCATGCAGCCAACGACTACAATAACAACTAATGGTATTTGAACACCACCTGTTCTCTAAGTCACAGTTTAAGACCAGATCATCAATAATACAAAACTTTTGCTACTTCATGACTAACCAGTAACAAAATCTATAAGTACTGACAAAATGGTATTTTAAATTACTCTCAGGTGAAGACTTTTCACAAACATATTAAATAATCGCTGGTTTTTAGGTTAATCAGAATTGGGTATAGATGCACATTTGTTCTTGTTGCTTTAGTATTCAATGAGATTCAAGTTTCATTGAAGAATATCAAATAATCGTAGGTTTTCTAGGCATAGGTTGTATTTGCCAACCGTCTCATTCGCCTGAAAATAAAATATAAAGCGATTAATACTTTAGGTAAGAATACTAGTACTAATCCTGCCGATGGTTTGTGAATATACCTTGTGTTTCTGTCTTGATCCCGAATCTTCTTTTCCATCTCCGCATCAGTCAAAGTCTCCAGGAAAGGAGCCCACGAATCTGAATCACTGGGGTGTCTATACGGAGCCTCCACAGTCTGAAGTGGAGCCTCACTGAAAGCATAAGTTCTTTGGTGCCAGGACAGCTGACCTCGAATTGAGTAAGCTATCGCGGTAACGAATTCCCCTCCAAGTCCCAGTTCCGCGCATAATTTCACAGCAAATTTTTCTGGGCTATTCTCCTTTTCACTCATGTCCCATTCAATTTGGTCCACTAGTGACGTATTTCCAACGTGGATATTCAGCTAAAGAGTAAAAATCATGAATTAAACATATCTGTAATCAAAACACGCTTCACTCGGCATAAATATTTACTGGTCTACTCAAGATTTTAACTTACTTTGATGATAACTCGTTGGTCACTTTGGTCTTCCAGCAAGTTGTCTGTCGGAAAAGCTTCAATCTGCTGACGAATCGATTGAGCAATGGCAGGAACAAAAGCTATGGGATTCAAGTCTAAATCATCACACAAAATCTCCGCAAATTGTTCAGGAGTCACAAGCGTTTCTGTAAACAGGAAAACACGTGAACATTTCCTTGCCTTCCATTTCCCCGTGAATCTTGTATCCATGTCTTAATTGTTCATACCATTTTTGTTCCAGGTGAAAGTATCTCTCAACTTCTGCCCTTCAATTTCCATGTCCAACCGTATGGGTACCAAAACCTCTGGCTGTTGAGCGTTCTCATGAACTGCGGTAGGATCTGTGTCATCAAAGCACATTGGAAAAGTTCTCACTTTCTTTGAACACACGCGATTTCGGTTGATTGAAGTAGCTTGTGGAACAGCATCCAAGTGGGAACTGTTGGGAAGCGATGGGACCCATTGTGTGGGCTTTTTTTGCTTAGCTTCCCTGCAAAACAACATCCGCACAATTATTTCCCTTATCGGTGACTAGGCCGCCTTCTATAAAGCACAAACCTGACTGTAGGTTGCTCGAATGAATGAACAGAAACTGCCTTGTACTTTTCGTCATTCCCTTCAAGAATTTCATCAACTTCACACGCCCTCAATAACGATATACTGGACGCGATGCAGTGCTGACTGAGGCCTGTAAAACCACATCAATCCACATGTTTTAAAAACCGACACCCTCAAATCAACTTCATTTTGCCACTGTCACTGCATTGACCTAACTTACCCAACTCCCCCAACTTCTTTCGCTCGTCATTTGTCACCATGCGCCTGGTCAGTCCAGGATATTTTTTGTACAACGCCCCTCGAAACAACCGTAAGTAGTTACCCACCTGCAAACCACAACAACTGATTAATTTCATGCTACAAATCCTCCACTTCCAAAAAGACTTACCTCCGACCCAATGCAGTAGAATTCCCCATTGTCATCCAACTGGAAACTCACAGGTTTATCCCCGTAAGTTCTCAAACTCATCTTCGCTGGAATTAGAAGCTACGCAGCCACTTTACTGAACGTTACTCTAAACATACACATTTACAATCAGCTTCAGATTCCTCGATAGCTACTCGTCTACTACTCCTCCCACTCACCTCAATGTACAGTGCCCCACTGAGATTTCCTGGAAATACTGGAAAGACGAACAAAAGTAAACAATGTTGACGACCGTCAGAAGAGGAGGAAGTTGTCCTCAACGCATCGCTTCCCGGAACACAACTCCCTGTCAATAAACCGAGTGTGATAGCTAAAAACCATCAACAACACACGCAGCAGAGGTTTCTCACTAATAATTCTAATGTTCCCGGGTAGCTTGGCTTGCCACAACACTAGAATCCCCGCCCCGGGCACTCTGACACATGAAGTCCTCATCGCTTAATGCTTTCTCTGTATGAAATGTACAAAGGTACAGAAATACTAAGTAAAGGAATGGGAATAATGGGATACTGGAAAGGCTGGGAACGTAAAGAATGGAATGGAGAGAAAGGGAATCTGAACTCTTAATCTGGATATTTAAACTGCATATCTGCAGTTCAGAGCCTGATGGATTATTCTTCCTGATAAAAGACAGCAGACCAGCAAACCAAGTCTTTTTGCACCCGTACTTTAAGAATGGAATGTTTTTCATATCGCAAGTGTTGGAGACTATCCGATAAGCTACCGACTGTGTTTCACCCGATAAGATTAGGTCATTAGGTGAGTACCTTCCGTGTGCTGCACTAGAATGGTCATTATCAATATGCATACACCAACAAGGTGCCGTGTATAAAGTTTAAATTTTTTTATAAACCAAATAATCATAACTTTATTAATTTTCAACATTGTTATCAACATGAAGTAATTAAGTTAACAGTATAAAAATACTTCTGTATGTGATTGAACCTACAAACGCACCACTGAATAAATATTTCATACAGCGACTATGTTATTTTTTAACCAGGAAACAATAAGGCCTTCCAAATATTACATAACTGCTAATTGTCTATGCGTTCAGCACTGTTCTGGGGGTACAACCAAAACTCAACATATTTGAATTACTCTGAATGCTAAACGTATTATTATTACCATTTTAGATTGATACAAGTTTTCAACCTTGCATTCTTTGATTGATAAATGGGAAAGGTCTTTTGAGGTAAATCGGATATGTCGTTCGTAGCTTAGTGCCCTGAGAACTAACAACAACAGGATTACTCATATTCTAATCGGTCTTGAAGTGTACGAGGGTACCCTTAGCACTTTATCAGAATCTAGTTTTTTTCGGTTCTGTATCTTTCTCACTCGGGAGGTTAAGCTACTTGCGGTACCAGGGTTAAGGATAACGGGACTGTGACTTCGAAACTTATTGTGACAAGCCATGTCCTCCTAGGAGGAGGACTTTCATTAGGTAACTAAAGTTATTACTTATCAGCATATATCAGAAACTCAGGGCATTCCAACGACATATCAAAATCTCATACAGAAAGGGCGTTCTCTTTCAACGACTTATTTATAAATATACTCACACATTCATCGTAATAGGATATACTGACTGGCAGTGTGTAAACTGTAAGACTTAGAGTTTATATATTGCTCACTATTTGTGGTTGGACTGCAACAATTTTGTTGTACAGTTACAAGTTAGTTATTGCACAAAACGGCTAGTCTCACTATAGCTGCGGGTTAAAACCGTGTCTTCATTGTCACTAAGACATGATGAATAATAATGCGTACGTACCACACTTAATTTTACGTCAATTATTTTGAATAATACATCGGTAATTATGAATAGGTTTAAATATATTATTGTATTGTGAACTCACACGTGCAAAACACTTAGAATATTTTCTATAATTTACCCGTTCAGTAAGTTATAAGGATAAAATTTGTTATACACATAATACATAGACTTGCAGATCACTAGAAGGTGCGCGTTTACATGTAGCGGTAAGTTGGCGTAAGGTGGGTTGATTGATTAATAGAGGATTGGCTTAAGGCAAGGTACAGTATTATCATTATTATGCGTTTGGTTCACATTACATTGGATTTTGGCATTATTAAGACGTGAAGGTAGGATTCTCAAGCGCGTTATCTTACGTCGATACTGAAATTGAATTATTATGTGAAGTCTCTTTACGCATTACAAAGCGTAGAGGAATAATGTGTAGGGGATTATTTTAAAGATACAATGTTAATTTTAAGATCGATCAATCAAGTTTTTTACGTTTGTTAGCCAGTCGAGTGGTTTCCGCAAATGGTATAATTTCTTGAAGTGAGTTTATAATCACATAGCGAGAGAACACCATGTAGATCCGTCGAAACCAGACCAGCTGGGATTCATGACTCTCCATAGCAGACTACAAAGATATTCCAGAATAAGAACACAAATTACAACAGCTAAGTGACATGTGAAATCAATCACAATAAACTTGTGAATTTTGAACTGACCGAAATGACACTCCGATTTTTCCCCGTGTTGACGAACAAGAAACGCTTGGACAAATATGAAATGGGGAGATCAAGCAGTCCAACGATGTACTTTCGAATAATATTCACCGAATCCAGGACAAACACTCTACATTCTAAACAAGAAAAACAAATTGCTTTACAAATGAATTAGTTTGAAAAAATATGCATATAACCTCTAAGAACTTACCAGGGATTGCATTTCGATCTTGCAGGTACATTACAGCTTTACAAATAGAGATATGATTCACATGACCACTAACTCCAAAACTGTCGAAAGTTACCAACTGCAGAAGCCAACAGAAAACAATAAGTCTAAACCCCAATCTCCCTTCGGAATTGCACATAATATAGTCATTCTTACTGTTGAAATATCGTGAGATAGGACATGTTGGGACACAACGTTAGCAATATGATCAACCGGCCACCTCCTCCTCGGTCCATCCTTCATCTTTTCGTGGTTTAAGATCGTAACGTGTTCAGACTTTATTCCAAGCAATCGGCAGCTGTCATACAATTCCTTCTTCCTTTCATACCCTTTCTTCTCAAAATCTCCTGTATTCACAAAAACCAAGCCATGTCAATGTCAAAACTTTAAGAAACCAAATAAAACATAATTTCCCCATGGATTCTTACCAATGGACAGACACAACACATAAACATTTCCTTTTCGGAGGAGCCCCATGATGGTCGGTCCGAAGAACATGACTTCATCATCAGGATGAGCAATGACCAGCAGTGACCTATGAGTAGTAATTTTCCCTTTCGGTTTCGCCGGGATTTCTCTCCAACGCCACACCCTGTCGTAGAGGGTCTCCCCATGTAACGACAAGTAGAGAGTCACCACCACGGCAATATACACGACGAAAATCCATCCCAGAGACTGACTGAGACCCTCCATGCCCCAGAACAACCAGGTCCACCTCCCCCATGTCTCCATCACACACGCACACACTCCCTTCCTGAGGACGGATTGCTTCCTAATTTAAGTCGCTTCTCGTCACATCGACAAGCGACACTCCCACATTCACACCCACACCAGATCAGATTTGCTCACCTCCGCACCGTCAGACTGTAAACAAGCGACTGTGGCACAAGACACCGAGGCACCGAGGAACACGTCTTTCAGTCCTTCGCGCCACTCCGCACCAAGTCTCAACATGCCCCACCCACCGTCTCGCCTTCCCCCACCCCGTCATAAATCAGTTGCTTGTAGCTCAAAAACCTTATTATGAAATCTACTCCTACATCGTCGTTCCCATATTACTTCGAAAGTTGAAATATTCCCAACATGAAATGACAAATAATCAGAAAAATAACCAACGTTACAAAAACGGAATAAGTAGTTTAATAGTTTTATTCGTTTCATTTTCATTGGTGTAGAGTAGTAATAATAGTAATTTTACATCAAGATCACTCCTATCTATCATTATCATTTATCACCTCTTTTGATGCAGTCAAAGTAGCTATATTTAATTGTAATTATACGTAAATGTAATATATTTATAAGTTTAAAGTATCTGTGTCTATCGTATTGAATCTGCAGAAGTAGCATTTCATGCGCTTGTACAACTCGAGTGTGGTGGTGGTGTCAAGAATCATTCATTATCAATTATCATTTATCATTACTTACAATTTACAAATTGATCACTTACTTCTAAATGTACAAACTATAGCGAAAGAAATTATGTTGCATTAAGGGCTTATTATTATACAACTCAACAAAGGAGTTTTTCAGTTCATTGAGATGATGCGTTTTCATGGAGGTGTTCTTTTACGTCTCTCTTCCAATCTCTACTTAACAACAACATCTTGTCATTTTTAGTACTACGTGTGAATCAACTCTGTAACAATCACCAGAACGGCGTGACACCTACGGAAGTTAAACATTTCGCTAGAAATTTAATAGAGATTGGGAGACTGGGACTATAGTTTGATGTTGGCAAAATCTAAAAAACCCTTGCGAGTTGGAATACGATAAGGGAGGAGTAAGTGAACAATAGTGACTGAACAGATAAATAAAAATGTATTTTAAAAATCATAAAAATGAATGGATTAAGTAAGAAATTTCACCTACAGGCCAAATATTTTCATAAATCCGTGACATGCATGGTAATGGCATGATAAATAGTAAGCCATTTAGTGAAGATCTACATGGAATGAATTCTACTTTAAACGTAATATATTACATGTGAAGGGCAATTACATAGATCAAATATTACGTAAGCGTTGACTTATTTTAAGACGAGTACAAGGAAAACAGAAATAAAGCAATCGGCGTCTGCATTACTTATACATTAATCTTATTTAAAGTTACTATTCGTAGTCTTTCGATTTATACGGTTTTTTACACCATAGCAGCGGTATGTAAATGTAACTGTAAATCTGTACAACATTAATAGTTAAAATTGGAATAATATTAACATTCATAACAATAATGGTACACGTTTCTCTTAATGACCATCTACAGCAGGGCTTAATTGTAGAACGCAATTTAGTACTTGTAATCAGTTCCAACTTAAATTAAAAATACTTAGTGATAATTAACGTCTCCTTACGAATTCTAGATGTCACTACGAGATGTACTTCCAGTCATCTCCTTGAGTTCGTTCTTTTCTTTGCTCGGCAGATTTATTTTTTCTTTTGTTCTTACAGTCCGGACAGAACCACTTTCCTTTCGGTGGAATAGTTACACCCACACATTCAAAGTGAAACCATTGGAATTCACAGTCATCTGCATCACAGCCAATCATCTGGGA
>JAQGAC010000322.1:0-28163 GCA_034696585.1 Isotomurus maculatus
GAACAAAAAGTTATCCTTACTTCTTCCCTGATGAATTCCTTAACATTAATGTTCTTGTCTTGAATAAACTGCCTTATCTGTTCGTCAGCTTTCTCCTCGTAATCCTGAAAATTCCAAATCAATAAGAGACGAATATCTCATTTGGATCTCTTTAATGTAAACTCACCATTTCAAATGAATCCGTCGCTGCAATCAACAAAACGCAGTAGAACAGGAATTTCATAAAGATTTCCATTTGGAAGGAAGTGATAAACTGATTTAGACTGAACTTTGGGATTTGGACGAGGAATTCTGTCCTTATTAAATTAGCCACACTTACTTAAAATAAAAGAATTAAATTTAATATCGACCAATTTAGTCGAAGCAGTTTTAATTAAAGTGAGTGTTGACGCGGATGTTCATTTGTGCAACTAATTTCTCAGCCGACGGATGTTTGTCGTTTGTGTCCTGTGTAGAGATAATTTGTCCCTTCGAAATAGAAAAGAGCCTGTGAGCTCAAAACAAAACTATCCCTTCGACTAGCTCTAATAGTTAGCCGATGATTCTTCGGGTTCGGATGGCTTTATGCGGAGGCTACGAAGTAAATGAAATGCACGGGCTACACAAAAGTTAGATTATATTGAATTGAAATAGGTTAGGGTTTTATTCAATGAAAGTAGGAGTGGTGGAGGAGAAAAGAAAGAATTTAACTTCCTCCTAAAGAAGATTTGGCTCCTACAGGAAATGAATGTGGGGAGGAGTTCGGAGGAGTGAAAGTCCTCCTTGAACTCTCTAACCTATAACCTCTCGAGGTCAGTTGAAGACTAATCCTCCAACGTCTTCTGTGAAGGAGGTTGGGGGAAGTGGTTGTCCTTTGTGACAACGCCCAACCGGCCTTCCGTCCTTCTCTGGAACTGGAACGCTGCTGCAGCTGAAGCTTCGCTTCAGCAGAAGTGATTCTCACCATGGGGTGAGATGATATCTCCGATTTCTCCGAATCGGAGAACAAAGAAATAAATGAGTCTCGGAAGTGTGGATTGACTGAGAGAGTGATCCACACAAAACAACAACAAGACTAAGACTGAGGAAAAATTTCTCTCGAGCGCTCACAAAACTCCTCTTCGGGAGTGAGAGGAGACAGATGAGACTAACGTCTCACTGTCTCCAGTAATTATTACTGAAGAACTTTTCCTAAGATGCAATGCAAATGCATCTTAGGAAAATAGTTCTTTACACCTGTGGATTAGGTTATGCGTTTTAAGCAGAGTAGGAAATTTGAGTGACGATAAGTTTAATTGGAATTGGCTGAGAGACGCGAACTAGACGAGAAGACTCAGATTATCTCTCTTCCAGGAAGTTAAACAGACTTCCTTCTGTTTCTTTCAGACATGGATGGAAACTCGCTAACAGTTGGAGCTTGATGAATTTCGTTGAATTTCTCTAAGCTGCCTAATTCTTTGCTTCAGAAGAACAAAAGTGAGATTTTATGAGTCACCGTGTTGATAAGCACAAGCCTCCTCACAATCTGTTGAATGTGGAACACATGAAACCCTTGGCGATATCATTAGAAGTTTGAATTTTGTTATTAGTCTCATCATTCTTTTTAAGTAGTTTGGTGAAACACAGTACTTGCAAATTAGTAAATTTAAATTAGGATTGATCTTCACAAAAACGGTGGAGCTTAGCTTAGTGGTACGCGATGCAAACTGATGTCCTCACAAGACGGCCGCATTATTTAATTTCAGTCGCATAGCAAATAGAATAATAAGATTAAATTTTGCGTACCTTATCCTGGACTCCTTTTGCAGATCAGGTGATTTTGCACCGAAGCTGAGTCGGTTGGGGAAGACCTTCGGGAAAATTTGGAATGAGTAACCTGTGCATTCTTTGGCATGATAATGACTGTATAGACAAGCGCAATACTACCTGGTCTGTCTCTGCCTGCTCTATCAGATTAATATGATATAACTAATTAATTAAGTGAGGTAAAATAGAGATTTTAAGTTGTAAACTGTGCCTCAATTTTTAATCCCTATTTAATTTTGATAAATTTGTGATTGGAGGACAAACAAAATAATTAACCATTTTTGAGGTGAACATTGACAGAAAATGACTATCCTCCGAGGTTGTGGGGGAACTTTTGGAACCGTTCCGTGTAGCTGAGTGTGCACAGAGAAGATAATGTGATATCAAAATATATTTTGAGGAGCTCGAAGGATATAATACGGATACTTTTGAACTATTTGAACTAGATGACTAATAACAAGCAGTTGTGTTTGGAACTGGTGGGAGTGTTCCAATTTGACACTTCATGGAACTTGGATTCTTGGAACCTGCAAACTTCCATCGCTTGTTGACTGCTATTTGAGCTGTGAAAATAAACAAGACGCAATCTATCCTCACTTTCATGCGTGCAATCTTTTCCAACCGGGAGTTGAATGTATTCTGGTGGGATCCACTAATTTTTTGACCCACCAAGTCTAAGGTGCAACCTTCCGGAATTGGTCAGCTGCTTGACCGTTTAAAAAATTGGCCACCTTCAAAAATTTCTCGGGGTGCTGGGCGACATTTGCTAGTGAATAACGACTACTATGACAACTTTATATTTTAAGCTTTGAAATGCAGTGTGCTTTAATTAATATTAAATTATGCAAACAAATTCCTAATGAGACAAACGTCTTTAATGAATTAAACACAATAAATGCTTTTGAAAGCTATTGTGACACGTTGGTCGGGTATGAACAATAAATTAGTTCATGATGCAATTAAAGATGTAGCTGGAAATTCAAAGTTGATAACATTGTGCGAAGTTTTAGGTAGTAGTACAGTATCAGTTCATTCAATCGACGCCGTGATCATATTAAGAATCGAAATTAGTTTTTGATGAACGTAGATACATCGACGATCGTCTTCAAGGAACGTATCGAATCATATATTTGTTTCAAGACGGATAATTGCTTTATTCAAAAGTTTAAATATAACAAGTTTTGGTTGGGATGTGCAATTTATTTATCCAAGTTGAATATTTTTAACTTACGCAACTGCTTATTTAGTTCACCATATCAACTTCAAACTTCTCTTGATTACTCAACCTATCAATATAATTTATTACACATCTCTTGTGTTTACGTAATTTTATCTTGAATTTTCAAGTACAATATTAATAACAGCATATTATCCTGGACGGAATAAAATTAATTGGTTTTATGGATTATATTTTTTACTTAAAACAGTCTTTAGAAAATATTGTGACGAGGATGGTTAGGATTCAGGAGGGTTCGACGATATGTTCCACTACCTTTACCACAATGCTGAATAATTAATCATTAACTTAATATTATTGAATACTTTTTCCGAAACAAGGCATGTAAAATTATAGACGTAATGAATTTTTTAAAAAACAAAGGTTTTCCTTTCCATAGGAATCCTTAAGGATCTTAAGTTCTGATAAATTGCTAGCACAATAATCACATAGATCGTTTAGTTAAGATGCTACAATTGCTTTGAGTCATACGACAGGAAGCTGGTTTATTACTTTTCACAGCAATGCATGCAAATATTTCAAAACTAAGTAATTATTTGCATCACGATCCCTTTTAAGAATTGACATATGAAACTATTTGATAGGTTGGTTTGAATTAGATTGACAATTTTCGTACTACTACATGTTTAGGTATGTCTTGAGCGGATGCAATAACTCTACTTTTAAGAATTAAAAAGTGTAGTCTTTGGATTTCCGTACTCTTACTATACAAATTACGGTTATGAGGGTGACCATCTTCATCCTCTTTCCAGTTTAATAGATGATCAAATTATACTTAATATATTCCTGTTCTTTTATCAAATCTTTTTATTGGAAAAGAGCAAAGCGAAAACTCCTTTGGGCTGTGTATCAAATAACACCCAAAATACCCAATGGACATTAATTTGGTTTTATGCAATTTGATTTGATTTGATTTAAAATACTTTATTACAGCCTTTCATTAGGATCTTCTATCAAATTACCAGCACACGAGCTTTCAAGTATCTGTGCCTCTTCTTTTTCATCCTTGTATTTAAATTAAGGTTTTGTTTCTTAAATATATATATAAAAATTATCTTCAATCTTCCAAACTAGAATCAAACTAGGTAACAGATTTGGCGCCAAGCGCCTTCAAAAACCCACGCGCGCTCTTCTTTTCAAGGTCAGTAAGGATCTCCATTAATTTATTTTCAATTTATTTCTCTATTCTTTCAATTTCAATTCGTTTCTCATTTCCACGTTAACTTCACACATTTATATTTCGAGTGCACTGCAGCCTTCAATTCGGAGGATTTAAATTTCGTATGTTTTCGATATTCAAATTTACAATTCTAATTTTGTGTGTACTCCATATTCAATCATACAATTCCAATTTCGTTTGCATTCCATATACATTTCTAGCTACTTCAATTACCTGCGAACTCCAAATGCAATTTTAATTTCGTGTGCCTTCCATATTTAACTATTTCCATTTTGTGTGCAACTCCTCACTCAGTTGCTACCATTTATATTTTATGTGCAATTCCTCATTCGTTTTTTACTAGCAATTCTATTCCAGTGCAATCAATATTGTTTCCAATTTTCCAGCCAATTACACAAGCATTTAAGCCAATATAACTTCCAGTTCCTCAGTCGTTTACACACGCAATTGATTTCCTGCGCTACTAATTTCGTTGTCAATTCCTCGTCAATTGACATTAGTATTTATGTTTCTGTTGCTCACATTTTCTATTTACAAGCCTCTCAGGCGGTTGTTTCAATACCATTGTCAACCAATTTCATCATTTAAACACTTCTCTTTTCAATTTTGATGCGTATCATTCCCAAAGTTTTCTTTTGACGGCTACACCGCCTCCTAAGTGTTAGGTTCATTAGTTTTTATTTAATTGTTCAGTTAACTCTCATTGGTTTTTATTGTTCAGTTTACTCTCATATAATTTTGTAATAATTAATTTGGTTTAGCTTGAATTCTTTGTTCAATCTCTATCTCGTACTTCAGTGTGCAAATGCTTTACTAGATTTAATTTAATTTAGTGTGCAATTTCATTCTATATTGCTTAATATATAGTTTCATATGTTATCCATTTAGTGTTTAATATATTCATAAGATCTGTTGTCCAGGTGGCTCCCCCAATCAGGGATTAAAATTAGTAAAAAAAGGAGAGACAAACCGTCACTCATCAGCAGTTGTGTTTCACAACTACTGCTCAAAATGAGCCGCGGGTTCTTAGAACCTGTGTTCAAAATGAGCAGTGAGTCCTACAACCCTGCTCTGAAACTTTTGTGTTCTTCGGGACCACTAGTTTCTTAGACTTGCATTTCATATAACACCGATTCCTTTGCTCTCCGATATTTCCTTTTATTTTAAATCGAATTTCCCATTGTTTAACTTCAAATTTTTCATGTTCCCCAATTGTTCCGTTCATTATCAGCCTAGACATTGTTTCAGTTATATTATTACTCAGTTAGTATCAGCCTAGACATTTTTTTAGTCAGATTGTTACTCAGTTAGTCCTTAAGGTCCGTGTGTAATATTACTCACATCAGTGTAAAGGTATATTGTTTTACGGCTTCCTCATTTTGCTTCTTTTGCAATAAAATCCACAAAATCACTCCAAACTATTGTACTACAGGATTCCATTTTCCTCGTGCTCTCCGGCTCTCCCATTAATTCAATTTCATCCCTAGATTAACACTTAGTATATTAAGTTAGCAGTCACTCCTCCATATTTTGACGTACTTGGTACGTCCGATCCATTCAAGTACTTACAGCAATACGAATTGGCTGCACTGTCCAATAATTGGGACGCAGGAACCAAGCCATCATCCTTCAAATTGTGATAGTAACATTTTGTGTGAATTTTAATGTTAGTGTGGGTTTTAATATATACTTAAAACATACAGCAATATTCAAACGTGTTTAAACATTACAGTGATTTTGCAATGTTTAGCTACCAAATCGGAAATGGATCTTGCGATGCCTAGATCCTACCGAGATAAAATACTCAGTGGACCTCGACGTATTCCAAATATGCCAAGACAGCATCACTACGAGAAAATCGATAATAGGGTCGATAAATGAAAGGCATGGAGTCGATTTTGCCAGGGTAACAGGTGCACCCTATTTCAACTACACCTCAGTGAAGGACGAAAAAGTAAGAGCCAAAAACATCAATTTCAGCATAAACCGGAATGACGTTTTTGAGGCGTGTTCTACCATTCCTCATGAACCCGGAGATGAAAACTGGTGGACGTTGGATAACATACGCACAAAGTACAAAAGCTTACTTAATAATGCTTCACATCGTGCCGTGCGCGGTCAAAAATGTATTTATTACTAAAAATTGAATTTATTTGTTTTCTAGATCCTTGCCATCCGTGACCGTAACAGAAAACGATTCCGTAGTCATCAATAGAGAACTACATTAACCTGAGAATTTTGAAAACGTACGAACACATAAAAACGAACTTCTAACAATATTTGTGACTAAAGAATATATTGGTTATGTATGTATTGTATGTCGCAATAGTTGACTGTGAACTATGCTCGATGGGTGTTTCACGTGCTAAATACCGTCTAGCAGTAAACAAAGGATTAATAATCATCGGTGAAGTTAAAGGGTCTAAAGTATTAAAAGCATCTTCCCAGCAAGTCGCAACAATAGCAATTCAGTAACTTTCAAGGATTGCGTTGCTTCCATTGATTATCATAAGAAAGGTATATTTTGAGAAATGATACTGGAAGCGTTCAGGACTTTGTCTTCCAATTATGATGAATGCAGAGGGAAATTTATCGTCACAAGTTAAAGGCCTAAAATAAATTGGTGCATATTCCAGTAATCATACACACCAAAGAATTGTCGCAGGTTGTGAGGTATTTTAAAGATTTAAGGTAAGATATGTGTGAGGTATTATGATTACGCAATTTATCAAAACAAGTTACTAAGATCGGCTTTCAATTGCCAGGAGATTTGATTCTATTCGACACATTGAGCTGCCGAAAATACGAAAGTACTGTAAAGTACGTGTTAATATGGTTCCTGAACCTGCAGGGTCCATTGAAAATACAGCGCGATCTCAATGATTAGGGCAACTTGTCAACAAGCATGAGTCAGACTCTCAAATTTTCTCGTCGTCCAGATACCCTGTTAGTTAGATATTTAATATTACTACCTTATTTTGATTTCTCCGACAGGATTTGATTGATATGAAGAAGTTTTACGTCTTTGTTTTAAAATGCCTGTTTGTTTATAAGCCAGGCATTGACAATAAGAATTAGTAGTTGTTATTTATTTACTTAAATTTGCTTTGAAACAACTTGTGACAATGTTAAAGTTGATGGAAATCTCTGAACAAGTAAGTCTAAGATAAAGTCGAATCAACCATATCATAATGTCAAAGTTTCTAAGTGAATTTATTTTATTTTGTTGCGTCACGATTCAAATCGTATTGCGACGGATTATTACAACGAGTTATTCGAATTTGTTACAACCGGTAGAGCAATGTCGGAAAATACGATTCGCACGTATAAGGATGTACTAATGGGGGAAGGTGTTGCTAGGGTCGACCACACTGCAACTCAGGCTGAAGGGGTGATTGAGGTTGAGGCTAACGCCCAAAATTAATACGAAGACTTCGAAATTGAAATGCAACAACAAGAAGAAGAACTACATGCACTTTGGTCTAGGTAAATAGATATACAAATATGTTTGCGCCATTCAGTGCAGTTTCTAGCTGTGTTTAAACATAAAACGTTGAGTTAAAGAACATTGCGTTATAGGTGTATTGATGCGGGTTTGCTGGGTTGCAATTACAAGGAGTACCTCAATTGTATTTGCAATATTAAACAGAGACGGTGATCATGTGTGGCAGAAAGCAAAGGCTAGATTTTTATGGAAGAAAACACACCCCAGCTACTTAGTTTCCAACTTATTCTATGCTTCTTATTTGTTAACCTTGGAAAATAAAAGAAATTATATCTTCAATTTCTAGCTCCGGGATATTTTGGCTTTTAGAGCATTATCGCTGCAACCAAGAAATTCTTGCTCTATAGCCGGGCAGACGTCTCCAGTTTCAAAATTTGTTTGTTCCAGCAAAAGGGTTCGTGAATAATAAGGGAGCAGAGCCCGGAAGTAAGTTTGTTTGGCATTTTCAGAAGGGCAATAATGTGTTTAGTAAGAAAAGCAATAAGCTTTACATCAACCAAATCAAGAAGCACAAGATTGTATGGATTCTCCCGAAATCAATCTTCAGTAGCAGCAGTTTTCAGAAACTAACAGCATCTCAAGAAGTGGCACTGCTATTGTTGGATCGGAATACGGGTCATTTAAGCCATTAAATAAGAATTTGTTTTTAGTTTTGGATGAACTGCTGGAGAATTCAACAGTGTCATGTTGGATGGATTTAAAAATGATTACATACACGCCAAATTCCACACGCGGAAGGGGCTATATTGTGACACCCAAAGCGCTTGCGTGTAAAGTTTTTTGTGAACAAAAACCGTGTAATTTTGCATTAACGCTGCTCACATGATCGTACATTCTCTTTTGCATTAGCATGCGTGCGCTGATACGTAGTCATCGTTTTATGATTGAAAGGTTGGACTTATTTGCGATACCCCAGATGAATACCAAACATCTTAAAATAAAGATAGCACGTGGATTGAACATAAAAAGGACGTTGCTCGCAGATAGAAGGGATTTAAGAGGCAAGAGGGATCTAGTTGCAAAGAGAAAGTATCTTCAAAGCTTGTTTAAATGTTGAATCCAAATTAATTTTGAATCAATCACAAGACCCAAGCTCTTAATCGTGTCGCCTGTCCTAATTTCTTGGATTATTCGCGTTGTCGAGGAAGATCATTTTCGTTTTGATTACATTAAACTTTAAACCATTGCAACACAACCAATTATTATTGAGCAAAATATCATCCTAGCCAAAAAACTTAGACACTGACCGACCACGCTTAGCAAATCATTTACATATAATATAGAAAAGAAAAATGGCCCGAAATTAGTACCCTGATCAGTACCTCTTAGACTAACTTATAATTCGAAGGTCGAACCATCAGGCCCTCTGGAAAATTGGCAACGATATGCGAAGTAGGCCTCAAACCACTTCGTATCCACGCGTAACCACTATAGCTGATCAAAAAATAACTTGCGGATTATAACGTCAAATGCCTTCGAAAGGTTTTATGAGAGGAGAACAAAATTTTCACAATCAGAATGTTAATTTCAAAGTAAATGAAATCACTTAAAGTAACCATGGCCGTTTAGCAGGAATGATTAGGACGAAAGCCAAACTGACAAATATAAAGAAGATTGTTCCTGATCATGTACTTAAGGAGTTGTTGCTTGGCGCATTTTTCAATAAAAAGCCCGAGGAAATGTTGAACAGAAACAGGACGGATGTGTTATATTTCAGTCGGATATTTAATTTTACTAATGATTGCATACGACCATAAAGAAGTAAAAATGTTCTACGCCCTTTTTTCGTAAAAGACTACGTTCTTCATAATCCAAAGTAAACTAAAGATAAGATTTCGGCGGTGTAATGTCATTGATTGGAATCACCCACCACATGAAAAATTAAAATCTCAAAACGGTTTGTTGTTACCAATTACTATCCGACATATGCATTGGATTAATTTGTCAATGAGATACGGTAGGTAGGTGTGTTAGCTATGATGTTGTTCTGTTGACGAGCGATAGTGTATTGGTGTGGTATTTCATACGTAAAAGATTATTCTCATCATTTGAGAGTTTTATATACTAGCAAAACGGAAATCAGTTTAATTCCAAGTCGGAAAGTTTGTCACTCACGGATTTCAAAACTCGTCTCTCTGACAAAGCGAGAAGACTCATTTGAGAAGTCTAAACGCAGAAAGCAACTTATTATCTAAAAGCAAAGAATTTCGTAGTTTCCTGGTTTTATTAAGAAATCTGTGGTATAAAGTTAGTCAGACAGTCGACTGTAAAATTCATTACTAATATGCCACGAGTTGGACGGAAAATTATTTGTGCTATTCATCGTCAATGACAGTATGAAGTTACAAGAGCTAATGATATAAACAGTAAATGTGTACCCAGTTCGAAAATGTCCGTAAATCATCATTAGAATAGTAATGTTTGTCTTAACAAAAACACAGCGAGATTAAGCAAACTATAATCCATGCAATGTCTGCTGGATGCAAACTACAAAATCTGTGTCAGGATAACAGAATAAAATTCTTCAAAGTATTTTAAATTTCAAAGTCACTACGACTGGTAAACAAGGTTTAAGTTGTCTATTTCTCTACCATGCATTTTAGCTGACAAGGGTTGTTTGCAAAAGTCGTCGGGAAATCATAATTGATAGGTTCCTTCTCAAGGCTGATTACTCGCGAAATCAATGTGTTTTGGTAGCGGTGTAAGAATTTGCTATCTCTCATTACAATAAAAATATTTGCTATTTTCTCGAAATGTTAATTTAGCAAGATGAATTTGAACCTCGGTTCTATTATTTAGAGATCAGATTTAAAAAACTGGGGGTGTAGGATGGTTGGGAACGCCTGACAGAGTAGAATATAAATAGTTTCTGAGTTGTTTTGTCTTAGCTTGGTAATAAATCACAATTAAAAATAACTACATATTCAACAGCATATCAACGAATATATAAATACAGAATTTATACTTAAGTTGAAAATAAAAGCTGTTTACGTTCCATTGGCTTTGAAGCAGACAATAGTTAGTAAGCAGTGGTCTCGAATTTCGAAAGACATGTAGAATTCTAAAAGGTTGACTCTGAAGTTATTAAGGAGCTAGACAATTTAACAGTTACTAAAATTGAAATCCCAAGGTTTAATTTGTGAATGTAAAATCTCCAAAACATTTTCAGCGTCGTAAATACTTCAACCGTGAATTATTTCAAAGGATGCTAGAAAATTATCCCCTAACCCAAATCTAACGTAAAGCTAATGAATAGTTTAAAAAAGAATTTATGCTAGTATATAATTATGAAATTATACAACCCCAATAATCCTTAACTTGAGGAATGTCTTAGCTGGAATCAGTGACGGTCGGCAACTTTAAATTCTCTGGAACTCGCTTTAATTTTGGTTGACTCTGCAGCAGATGAGTAGAATCCCCAGCTTCGTATTGAGAGCCATCTGTCTCAATGATCACCCGCCCAGTTTTCTACAAATTTATAAAACATTCAGTAATAACATGAACATTTTTCAATGCTAAAGTTCCCGAAAAAATCACTAGCACCTTGTCTCACCTTATTTGTCGGAAGCAAAGGAACGGTTAAATATGAATTTTAACTGGTGGAGTAATTACTTGAGGAGTAGTGCTAAATGGCAGTGTCTGGTTGGTTTCATTAATGCACTGCAGCTTAACAGAGATAAATCGTTACTCACAATTCCTCAAAGGTTGTTGCGGAATTTGTCTCTTAGCAGTGAGTTTAAAAACAGTTCTTGCTTTATTTCCTTGTGGTGGCTTTAATAACGAAATGGTACGGATTTTGTGTGATCAAAAAGATGTCGAAACTAGCCCAAATTGTATGTAATTGACACGTTGTTATTGATTATCTTGTAGCGATGTATATTTGTCGCTTTGAACGCACAGTGATTGAAAATGTGTGCAAACTGAAGAATGAACTTCATCTCAAGCACAAGTGAATGCATGACGATATGCTTTGAAAGACAAATGGAGAATGTGTGGTAGAAATAAAACAAGTGGGACAACTGGAGCAAGAAGTGATGGAAGAGTAGGGGAATGTAGTGTAGGAACAGGCAGTGAGGGGTTGCTATAGGGAAAGGTACCCTTATATCCCATGGCATTTAGTACAAATAAGTGAAACTTGCTACCAACCGTAGAAATGAGGTTAAACTGAAAGAAAAGCTTTGTTGCTTAAAGTTATTTTTAATGTCGAGGGTATTTTTGTGCGCTACCAGGAATATCACTTAAATTTTGTAAAGGAAAGCAGGTGCTCTGGGACACTTCTAACGGGTTGGGGGAGAATACTGACTCCCGTATAACTTTCTTATTAACCGCAAAGTGATACTACTGATTTATTGACACCTTTGATTTCTTAAGTGCCCTTTTGTCATGTGTCCAAAAATGGATTCTTCCCTGAACTGACCACAAGATCCGTTCAGTAACTGTTACATGCCACCTTCTTTAATGTTAAGCTTAAATTGTGAAGGATGGGATTACTATAGTTAACATGGGGTGCATCATCCGGTACGCAAGGGGCCTTGCGGTCACTTCAGGGGAACGTATAATTTTTACAAAAGGTGTTGGGATGCAAGGAATCACAAAATGGGAATATGCTAGTAGGTAAAAATTCTTTTGGGCTCTTACTCAATGAAATTTATTTTGGTTGATAAGATACTTTATCATTTGGTCATCACTTATCTCCGTCTGTGTTAAATAATTTCGCAACTTGTTGTTTACTAAGTTCTCCATCCTTGAGTCTAAAAATGTGCTTTTAAATGAAGTGACACCAGGACAATTAGCGTGTCTGGTCCATGCTCCTCTTGATTGGGACCGTACTCATTTCATCCTGTGAAGATTAGCTTTGTCTTTTCCTCTAAACCAGAATTGGTTGAGTGTAACAGGAACTGAAAGTGTCTTGCTGTCATCTCAATAAAACTTGCTTTGTAGACACAAAAAGGGGGCATCAAAAAGACCAGTATTTTATTCCCTACTCTACAATTGTTAGCTGTGTTCACAATTATCCTGAGGGAGATTACTTTAAGTGCAGTGGAAAGAGAGAACTCATGCCTGCTGGCGCCAGAAGGGAGAGAGGACTTACAATCCCACTTTTATTTTGTAAGTAAATTGAGGGTCATAAATAAAGCTGAAACAAGTGGATGTTGGTGGTGGTAGTACCATTTTTATTAGCAGCTCAGGTCTTCCATTAAGATCAAACTGAGGGTCCGGCGGCTGAGTTCCTCGGCCTTCCTCCATTTGAGGATTAGACTGCTTAGAAATTCTAGGAAGGAGTACAGGAGGTTTCATGGAATAAACGGAAATTGTTGTGAAACTCAAACTCATCCAATTCCACTTCAACGTCGTATAGCTTGTGATAGCGAGTTAAAATTATCGGACAATGATGGAACTCTTTGTGGATGAATAACAATGCGTGTTAGTTCCAGTAAAATGCAATTCCATTCTAGTTTTGTTAGCCTGAATGATTAATATTTCACTCCACTGGACGAAGACTTGAGATGACTACAAAACATATTTTAGTCCCAAAAAGCTTGCATTTCATCTTACTGTCGAAAAAGGTCCCCGTCAATTTCAATTTCCAATCATCTGAATTGCTGCAACATAATGTCGCTTAAAGTTGAACAATTCCATGCAAATAACAGCTGAATAGT
This sequence comes from Isotomurus maculatus, assembly GCA_034696585.1. Classification (NCBI taxonomy): domain Eukaryota; kingdom Metazoa; phylum Arthropoda; class Collembola; order Entomobryomorpha; family Isotomidae; genus Isotomurus; species Isotomurus maculatus. The sequence continues at coordinate 13,368 of JAQGAC010000322.1, forward strand.
TTCATTGTCAGCCTGCCTCAGTTGAGAACGAACTTTTTGGCAGTGAGAAGGAAGTTCGCATTTATTCCAAATTCACCACAGCTGAGAAAATTTCCTCATTTCTGAGTAACAGAAAAGATAATTGAGTTTTTGTTGATGAGTCACCATAATGATTAGCCCAAATTCCTCATCATGATTTGTTTAATTTGGAAGACAAGAAGTCCTCGTCTGTGCATCTTCTCTCTCAGCTTGATTGGAGTTAAAATACTTGTCTCAGTCTGCCTTTCTGCCTCAGCAAGACTTCACTTTCACTCACAAGTTTCCATTCCTCCCAATTTCGACATTCTGTGAGCTTTCATTTCCCATTGGTTTGATGGTATAATCTGCAGCTACGACACACATTTGCATTAAATTCTCTTTTCCAGACGTGAGTATGTAACTCCGTCATGAATTTATGATTTAAAGGGAAGTGCATACTTCCTCATTAATTTTAACTTTAATCATGAAATCAGAATTGAGTTTCTGTTCAAGGTTAAGTGAAACCAGTTTTTAAGTCAGAAGTCAATAAATTAAATAACCAAGGCTTAAAGAAATACAATTTCAGTTTGAAGTTTTACTTGATATCATTTACAAATTGAAATATCCTAATGAATTTGCTATCTTGCAGTGCGGCCATTTTTTCACGATGATTGTTTGATGGGAACGATTGAGTTGGTGCAGCAAATGAAAATATAGACGACTTTTATGTCACAAATACTCGTAAGTGAAGTCCACCGTAATGAGCTCAAGTAGATGCAACAAACAGGACAGCTATAATTTTATTCAATAGCTTAGTCATGCTTTCAGTAATAGTTGTTTAATTTCATAAAAGGATCCGTATTATTGATCGAAAGCCTACACGTAGAAGCGGCTTAAGAATCAAATATAACTTATTTTGCTATCATTGTCTGTTATAGGTGATGAGCAAGAAAGACAATGAGAAGTTTAATTCCACATTTGCACGATATTCAATGGCATAAAAGACGAAACATGAGCCGAGATTCTTCAAAGAGTACTTTTTGACCTTTATTACTTGTCGCCGACTAGGAAGAGGACTTGAAATGTGCCGAGGCTCCCGAGTAAAGGTGGTGCCCACCGGGTTCCTGCAATTCATAAATGGATGAATTATGTTGCTCAGGTGCTACTGAATCCAATGTTAACTTGACCAAACTCCAAGCAGCCATTTCTTAATCCCGTGATTTATTTTATATTACACGTGTAAACGATACGGAAAATTGTATGTTTTTATTGACTCCAGAAATAACATATTTAACAGATATTGTAAAATGCAGCTTTAGCGTAAATATTAAAACGAGTAATGATAATAATAATAATGATAATGTTAATAAATCATAATTGTGAAAGGGTACCGTTTTCTTAAACTGGTCACAGCCAAAGACATAATATGATGTAAATATTACAAATTCTTGATTATTTTTATAGCAATGCTTTGTTGTAACATGTAAGATAATCATGTAACAAGATACGAAGATTTTTATTATTATTTTAATAAAGACCAATAGTTTATTCGTAAAGAAGAAAAGTGTCTCAGAGTTTATACGCAACTTCATGGAAACAAAACTTCTCAACAGTTGAACAGTTTTCAATGCTTTAAACGATATTTACGAAACAAAATAAGGAAAAAAAATAAAAATTCTAATTACGGATAAACAATTAAATTTGAAAATGCCGGTAAATTAATATTGTCAAATAATTTTCATTTTTCCTTTAATAAGTCACATGAAATTGTGTAACGTTGATATAAACAGGCAACCATATAAGATTAATATGGAGCAATAACTCGTCATGAACCAATATTAAGTAAATTTTAAACGTCATCAAATCATAAAATCAAAAAACCCAGTTCCGTTGAAAAATATTATTTTCTTCCGCATTTTGCTGCACTAAAACGAATTCCAAAAGCAAGCGCAGCCAACAGAGGCAATTGTTAGGAAATTTAAAAAAGTGTGACTCCAAATATACTGTGTATAAATAAACTATAATACTGCATAGAAATTAACTCATAATTATGCAGGTAGCATATTTTTTAATATTGTTTTCAAAACAAGATAAAGCCAGTACAACTGGGATCTCACCGAGAATATCAACTCTCTCTCCACGCACTCACTAACGTGGCACTTATCTTTCATCCCCTAGGATACTTTTCTCATCGTCTCAACCTGCAGCTGCCTCAGATTGACACAAGAAAAGGGACGAGGATTATGTTCCTGCAACTGTGTGGAAAAAAGGTAATCGGAAGGAGACGCATATTAGAGTATGCAGAAGGATGGAATTTAACATGAACATATACACTGGAAATTAGTCTACCTGATTTTGCATTAATGAACTGTGTGGTAGGTCTAGCCAAGTAGCAAAATTGTGTTGGTAGGTTTTGCATAAATATAAATTCAATAAGGTTAAATTGTCCCTTAAATAAGTACACAATTTTAAGGTGATACATTAGTAGCCAAAAGGATTGATTAGACCACTTTGCCATTCTTGCCAGGTTTCTTTTCGTGTCTCAAATGTGATTACTCACTAAGCAGTTGCTTTTAATTATTATTTTTTTGTAATAATCGACTATCTAAATAGTAGAGGATTAGGATGAATAAAGTTACCCATGCAACAAAATCCGTTCAATGCTCATCGCATGATCCTTCAACTTATTACTGTCTCCACGAACACCGTCTCATATATCACTAAATAATAAACCAAAGACATAGGGAGTCACCATGGAGAAATCCATGGGCTCAAGCTCAAGCATTAATTAACTTGCTCTTTGCATATTTCTACCTTCACTAATTACAAATCAGTAAAAATACTGCTACTTTTAATATTATTGAATTAAGTTTGATCGGTTGTTTTTATTGCTGGATTTTATTTCACGGGATGACATTAATTTTACCATTTAGTTTATTATGTCTTGCTTTTATTCATTTCACTTGCTTGTTAATTCTACCTTACATAAATAAAAACGTGATTCATTTTTAATGGGATTGAATATTCAATTCCTGAGTTGATTAAACATGCTATTTTATATTTATTATAGAATCTTTCTTTTTCGGAAAATCTTCTTGAATAAATAATTACTGAGAAAGTCACGATTAAAGCCACCAGATTTTTTCCACTAAATTTGTTATTAATCTTTCTTGACTGTGTCAAAAATATGTACTCCCTTACTATTAGATTAGATAAACATTCGTCTCTGTATACAACATCCAAATGACGTTTATAATCCGCCCTACACATTCTCTTCTAAAACTTTGGGTATTAGAGAGTGACTTTTTGAAATAACAAACATTAATGACTTTTGAATCAAACATTTAAATGGAAATCATATAATTTCTGTTAATTACTTGCGTAGCTAGAAATAGGATTGCACTTATCTGAAGCGATCAAATCTACTCAGCGAAATTAGAGCTGCAAATTAGATATAGTCTAGAGTTGTAGATATATTTTCCGTGTGTACAGGTAGCATATTTATATTACTATCGCAATAAATGCCAACCTTGTTTTGTAAGTACGATTGTAACCAAAGACACCAAAGGAAAATGAGTAAGGGTCTTTATTCATACGACTTATGCAACAGCCGCTCGGGCACTAAGACTAACATTTTTGCGCTGCGTTCCTGAACCATTAAATGACACATTATTTATATTTTAATAATAACCAGTAGCACAAAAAATGCACAAGAAAAGACAAATTAAAGTGAAAGTGTAATTTTGATGAGATCCTAGACACAATTTACTTCCAAGACTTGCCTATCCTAAGGGCTACACCCAAAACAAGGTTGGAATTATGGAAAAAAAGAAAACGGAAATGGCAATTGATTTTGGACTACAGTCTAACCTTTGGTTACAGATAAGTTTGCTGATACTTTCAAGAAGTGTATACGAAAGAACTGGTTCAGGATATAGCGGATTTAGAACAGGATTAAGGTGAAGCTGGCCTTACACTTTTCTACCAAACATGTCGAGTAGATTCCAATAGCGGGATGCAACGAGATAACATTGCCAAGATTGTGACTCATGGAAGTAAACTGAGTAATCCTTTTGACTAATTTGTAATTGTTAATGAATGTCATGCGCCATGATCACGGTTAGGACATAACGTTTTGTTACTATTTAAGCTAGAAAAGATGAACTAACCAACACAGTTGATTCAGTCGAACTACACCGACAACTACTCGTTCATTTACTATACTACAAACAACTGTCACAATGAAGGAGATTGCGAAACAGATCTACAATCGTAATCTCACAGCAAAGCGAGTCAAATTCCCCCGAATGACATCAAGAAACAAACGATCAACGAAATTCCTATTACTATCAGGACTCACCGGAACCGAACGTGTCATCAAACGAACCAAGAAACCGAGCAGAAACCGAAGCCGAGAAAAACATCAGAACCTACTCCAAATAATTATTCAACGTCCACACCTAAATCTAAAACACCCGAAAGCAAAGCAGTCAAACAACCCGAGACTATTCTAATTTCACCGATTAAAACCCTAGATCCCAGCCCTCCATGCGTGGCAACCGCTCACTCTCTTTACTACGTCACTCACCACCAATAAGATCATTACTCATTATGTAATCTATTAATTGTGGCTATTAAACGGAGAGTTATTTAACACTCTCACTTGAACATTCAACTCGTTAACATCTCTCCACTCATTGTGTCACACATTACTTCCTAATGAGCACCACACCCTCACTGCTATAGGCAGTGCTCTACGAGTCACACCCTCTCAAGGCAGCGCCTTGACATTAATATTAAATTATTAGAGAGTTAGTTATAATATATTTTCTATAAGGCGTACGTTGATACCATACAATAGTGAAACTGGAGTGACGAGAGGATAAGAGAATTCACCAAGCAAAAACGGTTGATGGATTTTCTAGCGTTACCACAATCTTCTCGACATAAATGACTTAATTCAACATATGCGTCCGGAATGTATTTAATAATTCAGCTTTACTCTAAATACAATAAGAATTAAAAAAACGCATTTAGTCGAGAATATTGATTGGAGTTGAAGTTTGTTCATTAATAGAGGGAATGTAGGGCTGTGGCTATGCTTTTGGTCACTCTAAGCGAGGAAGAAGTATTTAATTGCGAGAAAAAGTTGCCATTGAGAGTCGTCTGTGATCCCGTTTAGTAAGAAAGTGTTCTTGCATAAGTGGACTTGCAATAGGTATGCCTGTTTGAAAATCATTAGCTTCTAATGGCCCTTAATCTTTGGCTCTTTATTTATAATTATGTATGATGGGGAAATGGAAGCTTGCAAAATTGTGACTGCAGTGGTCAACATGAATAAAGCAGTGCATGTGCATTCACTTTGACCTTCGTTTGTAAAAAATTGAAGTATTTGAAATCATTTAGTTGCAAAGTAGACACGACTTAGATTTGGTATTTATCAAATGCCTAAAATTTTGAATGGAACGGAAAACATGAGAATGCAATTCTTTGAGTCCCATTTAGACGGCAATTAAACAATTTAAATGGATTTTAAATGCGCTGAAAGCACAAGATGAACATTTTTAGGGGTAAAGCAGAAAATGACTGCTTAGAAAATTGATTTGGAAAATTTTAACCTAAATAGTCATACTCCATTCGGCTTCCTAGTTGTTTCTGTTAAGTAGGAGTAGGTAGATTTAGGCCGTTAATGTTTATGACATAAACTGATCTGGTTTAAGATCAACACGCAGAGATATTGATCTCTGATGTGCATGTCTGAGCTCATTAATCCTTTTCTTGTAACATGACTTGTAACTTCTTTAAGTTTGTCGTAAATAATCCATAATAATAATAATAATATGTAGAATCCATGTTACGAATTTGCGAAACATGTCCAAGACTTATGAATTTTTAAATAAGAACACACTGTCAATTAAAATATGACGTATACTGAATATAACAGATAAATATGAGTATGCGTGAATAATTCAGCATTTAACGGTTTTATTTTCTACTAACTTGCATGGACTGACAGTGAGCTGTATGTTTGCATTCAATTGTTTGGTAATGCTACTTTTATTTATTGCTTTCGCGTTACTGAAAAATATTTTCTGTTTTATTATTGAAATGGAAGCGAAGGTCAGGGAAATAATTATCATAGCTCTAATTTGGCGTTGTGCTTATTATAAACTGTGGTAAAAATTGCGTGTGCTGTTAGGTATGGCAGAAAGCATAATGGAGGAATTGGGATTTTTCCCCATGACGTGTAGATGCACTTTCATACCCGTGCTGGGTTAATTATACCGTCTTTATAAGGTGCTGTATATCTTTATTATCTTTCAGTTCCTATCAAATTGATTTGTCTAAACGATGTAAATATTAATGTGCTATTAAACGCCATAGCGTGAGAACTTGGTTGCCATTCCTGTCCCTTGCGTGATGCCTGTAAGGCAGTGCCTGGGGGAAGATAAGTTGACGTGCCGGTTGACGCACAGGTGAATGTGACGGAGAATAGAGTAGCCAAAGAAGGTAAATCCCCTGACCCGCCTCTCCCACAGAAGTCGCAGTTAATTCAACGATGAGCAATTCAACTTCGAGTGCTGCTACGACGACGACGACCTCGACGCCAATCTGGCCGAGGAAACCGTCTCCTGACACGAGTGTGGAGTAAAGAACGGTTTGGCGTGAGGAGAGTTGTTGAGTTTGATTTGGTTGGAGCCGAAGGAGAATCAGTCGGCGCGGTTGTTCCCGGCGCGAGTGCCAAACGCCCTCCAAGACACGGCGCCAAAGCTGCAGGTGGGCGTGGCTCCTCTTTCGCCGTATTCCAATTTAAAACCTGCACAGCTACTCACTTAACAGTTCCGTTTATTTTCGACTAGCACCGAAACCCCGAATGTCGAAGGAACTTGAGTTTTCACGGGCACCTTCGGCGAGGACCTCTTCGGAGGAGCAGCTCTCCGCTTTCAATTGCACTCCGTCCCCCTGTCCTCTGTGGAGCAGCTGTACATAGCCTGTGGCTATGTAGACGATGATGATGATCTCCAGTTGGGATCATCACCGACCCGAAAACCTTTTGGCCATCAGCCACTCAGTCTTGTTTTGTGTTGAAGCCCAGAGCCATCAGCTCTGAGCCCCTTGTATTGATTCTTTCGTGTGACCTGAATAAATCAGGTCATAAGACCCATTAGTGCCGAACTGTGTTGTGTGTCGTCCTGTCTTGCCGTGTCACTTGTCGCATCTTTGTCGTCCCTGCAATCCTCAACTTCCACACCTCCCACCCGCAAAGCCGCACTCCCAAAGTGAAGTCTCGCGATGTCCCAAGTGACGTACCTCAGGTTGCCATGGTAGTTTTGGAGGTTGAGCGGTCGTTGGAAGACGTGGTCGCCGTGCGCCTTGACACTTCATGAGCTCAACGTCAATTCCTCCGAAGGAAATGGCGTCGTTCAGACGGAGTGCTTTGAAGTCCAATTCTTCGGTGAATCTCCTTGGCCCGTCACTTCATCTCCGTTTGGCGCCTCATTCCCAGAATTCTTGTCCCCCGCGGTCATTTGGAGGAATCGTTCCTGAGTCCACGTGACCTTTCCCCGCATCCCCCTGTCCTCATGCGACTTCCAGTCCCACAGCCCCTCCCCCAATCCTCCTCCTCCGCGTGTACTCGCGTGACCCTCCCCAAACGACACTCCCCATTTTATGCCCCTCTCCAAACCCAACGATCACAAAAGCGACGAAATGAGAACAGCGGGTGAATGTTGAAATGTTTATTGGGAGAAAAGAAGGCAACATTAAACATTCGGCGGTGCGTGAGGAACTCAATTGAATTCTACCCGGAAGCCCCTCCCGCTGTTTGCATTGCTGTAGGAAGTAAACTGAACGATGGCTACGGTTGATTTTCCGAATTGCTCTGAAATGGCGCCAGAATTTCCGCATCCCCTGTGAAGGAAACACGTGTAAAATGAAAGTAAAGTTATGACGGCGTCCCCGTTTTACTCACCTGACGGCAGACGAAGGGAATCTTTTGTAGTGACTTCCGGTGCCAGTCTCATCAAGGAAATACACATAGAAATAACCGTTGCCGCAGTTGAAATCGAGAAACTTGAGTGTTGTTCCAAAGGTCCTCCCACTCGGAGGAGCGACAACCGCAGTGAACTTACTCATCGGAGGAATTTGGTCTGCGTTGTTGGAGGGAAAGGAGACGACCTGCGGCCATTCCATCCGCAGAACTTTACTCGTTTGTCTGTAACCACTGTAGGTGTGGGTGGTGTTGAAGTTGAGTTTGAAACTGGGCGTCTCCGCTCCTCCCGTGGAAATCGTGAGTGTAACCAGAATCACTGACCCATAACCCTGCTGTGCCTCCTGCCAGTCAACCGGAGATCTGCGTATTTAATTAAGTCACTTTCCATTTCAAATTTCGGCCTTATTCAGACTCACCCTTTCCACTCGTGTTGAGATCCATATTCTGAGCTCCAGAGGGAGAGACGGGCGTTGTCCCCCAGCCTCATTGTCTCCATCACGAAGTTCATCCAACGACAAGAATCCCCTGCTACAGATTTGAGGACCCAAATCTTCCGACGCAGATGCGAAGTGGTCCCTCCGTTGAAGTAAATCGTTCCATTTGCCGCATTCACCTCCTCCACCTGCAGACCTCAGTCAATTTATACACGCCACTTATTAATTTTAGAGTACACAAAGCTGCGACTCACCTCAGTCAAAGTCGGAGGAATTAACGATGCCAAATGCGAAAGTGACTGGAAACAACGAAAGACGGTAGCAGAAATTGTGGGCGTTGGTAACGAGTAAAATGAATTAGGAAGCAGGATTAGTTACATGCGTCAGTGTCTCGTTGAGAGTTCCAAGTTGCCCCGTCAACTTCGACTCGCTCTGCAGCAGCTGCTCAGCGAAGGACGTCGACAGATTCCGAAATGAACTCTCCACCTTCAACTCCGTGTTGGCTGACTTAAGTGTGATGGTGTCCGACAAATTCCTGTACAGTTTGCCCGTCTGAAGTAAAAGGAGAATTCAGTCAAAAAGCATTCGAAGTTAACAGTGTGACTTAACTACTAATTGATACTGTAAGTAATTAATTAGTGGGATTATTTTACGGTTTCATTGAATTCCTGTGACAACTTAGCGGAGAGCGTCTCCTGGCGTCCCTCAAGTTTCAAAATTGTCGCCGTATTTGTTGAAAGGGTATCTTGTCGTACGTGTGTTAGTGTTTCATTGAGGGTTCCAAGTTGCCCCGTCACCTTTGTGTCGCTCTGCAGCAGCTGTTCAGTGAAGGACGCCGACAGATTCCGAAATGAACTCTCCACCTTCAAATCCGTGTTGGCTAACTTTTGGGCGCAGGAATCAGACAAATTCCGGAACAGATTTCCCATCTACAGTAAAACGAGTTTCCATTCAAAACCCATTCGGAATTTAAAAAGATGACCTAACTCCTATTCGATACTTTAATATAAAAATAGAAATAAATTTGTGGGATTATTTTACATTTTCATAAATTTCCCTTGACAAGTTGGCCGAGAGTGTCTCCTGGCGTCTCTCCATCTTCAACATCGTCTCCGCATTTGACTCTAATAATGTCTTCTTCCAATCCTCTAGTTCCACGTTCCTCTGCTTTAGATTCTCCACTTGCGTTTGAAGCAACGCGTGATCTTCCTTCCTCGCAACGTTCTCGATCGTCAAATATTTTATCTGATCAGCCATCAGTTTAATTTGCTCTGCGTCCACTGTAATCTGCTCCTGTCTTGTTTGTTTCCAGTCATTTATCTCGTCAATTTTTGTATTCAATTCCACACGCTCGTTGTGAGCATAGAGGTCTGACTTCTTCTCTACCTCCACACGATCCGCATATTTTCGAACAATCTCTGCGTATGGAATAGGAAGCGTTTTTTCGCACATGACGCTGTTGGTACGAATACACTCAACGTTCAGCCAAGGAACGTGACCTGGCGCTACCCGAGTATTCTGTCCCCCATTTCTAAGTTCTGTACATCCTTGTTGGCTACCCAATGAATGTGATTCAAAAAATGTGCTCTCCCTATTGGAAATAATATCCACCCAGACTCCAGCCACCAAAGGTACATGAGTTCTAAGCAGATCTACGATTGAATTTTGTTTCTCTACCGAATCCACTCGCACAACTTAGGGGAATAATATGTCTTGTCCTAAAATACACACAATTTTTTAGTTTAATATTTTCGTTCAAATGTTAAAAGACTTCAAAGTTACCAATTTGCATTTCATTCCTGCACAACTCTTTAGCCTCATCGTAATCGTACAGTCCATTAATTATTTTCACACATGTGGACGATCCAACTAGAGTCCAATCATCTTCACCATTAGGAGCAGTAGATTGCTCGTCTTGAATATGTCCTTGCGTACTTCCTTCTGTGTTAACATTGTCAGCAGGTCTCATTCGAGAGTTGCTTCTTCTGCATGGGTTTGCATTACGGGAATCGCCAGATTGAAGCAGGAAGCCAATGGCACTCAGAAATCCTCGCAGCTGCCAAGAAAAATAAATTGTTCGGATAAGCAATGAATTTCGTAGCTACTAACACAATATTAGGAATTTCGGAAAAATCACGAGACCGGTAGAGATGTGCTTACGTGTTCAATAGTTGAGTTAGACTCTGTCATGTGATATTCAATTTCGTACAGTCGATCGTCCAAACCTTTTAGCAGTGTGGCTATATCTCGCTTTGCTCTTGTTGGTCTCTGGAGACGGTTATCTTCAGATGATTCGAAGGATGGTTTATGGGAGGTTGGATTCCCATTATTATTACGTTGGAACTGACTTGTGGAATTCACAATTGAAGAAGATGATAATGCAAAGTGTAGTAAAAAGAGGAGAAGTAACACTATTAAATGTTTGGTATTCATTGTAGACACTTTTTACTGAGTTCAGGAGTTAGATTATCTTCTCTCAAAAGCTACACATGAAATGAAGTGGGAGTCAGCCCAGAGGAAAGAAGTTAATGCCAGAGATTATAGGCTAGTCCTGGTTAGATAAAATGGGATAGAGAAACAGAAAGGCTTAGGCAGTGCTGATTTTCTATGTAAAAGACTTCTGCAAATAAGTCAAAGATTATCAGCACCAAAGTTAGACATGAAAATAACAAGTTGACAGGTGACAGACCTTCTGTTCCTCTTTGTGAATTTCTCAGTATTTGAAATTTAAGACGTAGCAGATATGGTTGAGATGTAGTTGGGGTAAATGTTTACTAAGGAATATCATGAATGTAAAACTGAGTGAGGCTCTGAGACAAGCTGGTCATTTATTAAAGTTCAAAGATCATTTATATCTTGTTAAGTGATAAAGAATTAATCACTTTAGCTTCTATTTTCCGTGATGTAGATGTATGTGCAGCATACAGCATCGATCGGGTAGGCTTTTTTGCAGATTCAATCTGTATGTTCTATCATCATGTATATCTATTCATAAAGCTTAAATCAATAAGCTTAATCTTTTCGAAATTAATTACATGTAGGCATAATTTTTTTGTGGCTAATAGTTATCATCGAATCGCAAGCTGTGAGTTTAATTTCGCAAACTCATGCAAAGATTATATGGTATTTCCACGACTCATAGAATAATGCAAAATTTATATTTAACCTCATTCATCGGAGTATTATAATTGCAAAGGTTCTAGTTTATAACATGTAGATTGGGAGCTGTTCAGGATTTTATATTTTCCAGTTTTTATGTACACGAAATTCACAAGTAACACGCACTTACCTCTATGGATGCTTACAGCACAAAAATAACATGCTAAATGTGTGCATGTAGTTATTTGTTAATGGAAACACCCGAAACCGTGACCATTAATAACCCGTCTGACAATGGAATTGTGTAGCTTTATATGCGAATTTTAGAAAGCTGGTATTTACATCTTTTAATGCATTCCTTGTTTTAGGCAGTTCCAAAGTTTTGGCTCGCAGTTGCCGCGTTGAACTGAAATTAAGTGGAATGTTTTAAAGACTTTTGGGTAGGATGAAAAGACGAGGACAGTTGCATGATCTCTCTTTCCACGAAGATCGAACATACTTTTCATACTCCGGAGTGGATGTGGTTCCTACTGGCAGTGTTGGAGAGCCCGGGAGTTAATTTCTTGATGCCACGGAGAAAGCAGGAAGTGATTCCAATCCACGAAATGAAGTGAATTCTTTTTCCGGAAAATTAGGCTGCTGCGGAATTTCATGACGGAACACAAGAAGTATTGCTGCACTAACGGATATTATAATCCTGCCGTTGCAAATGTGCGGTAAATATTTTTCGATTCATACACAGAATTGTTGCATACGAAAGACAAACAGTAATTGAATACAATTAGGTTATAAGTATGGTGAAGAAGCTCCATGTCACACGACAATTCAAATCGGTTAGAATTATTATCAGAAGATGCAGGTGTCTAAGAGTGCGCAGATTTTCTTTTGCTGAGGTCAATCATGTCATTGCTACGAGGATATCCCTTAGAAGATAGCCATGGTCAGTAAGTTTGTTGTTTAAGATTCAATTCACTGGTTTTCGATTCCAAGTAAAGTTAAAGTGCTTGATATACAACTTCTGACAGCGTGGTATACGGCGATGTCTTACTATTGTTAATTTTTTAACGTGTAAATCGAAAACTATGTGGATTCTGAATCGAAGTGAAGACTTTGCATGAGAAAGCCTACATGAAGTTACAGAGCCTGGGCAATTATGAAACTCTTTAATTTGTTTTAGCAACCACATCACGTGTGAACTTCAAAGTGAGTTGAATTGTTGTTAAAGAAATAATGTGCAATTATTGTCCAGGATCGTGATGAAGCTTAACGGACGAGTGCTGTATACTGATGAATCGGCAGTGATAAATAATTATGCGGGTCTGTGGCCAAAAAGTAACAACAATGGAATTGTAATGATTAAAAGTATGGGCAGTTAGCAACAATGGATCGTAAACGAGGAGGAAGAGTCATTGCAACAAATAATACTATTAAGTGAGTAATACCAAAGTGGGAAATTTTTGCTCATTTTTGCTCTAAAGTAATTGTCGTGTCGATTTGCAGATTTGGAGGATTCAGAAGTTGACGAATGGAGGAAATGATGCCACAGGAGAAGGAGGAAGAATTTGCACTCCAAGAAGTGAGGCTGAGTTTCTCAATTGGAGAGTTAATATAGTATGGAATTGCAGGAAGAAGCACAGGAAGTTTCATCATTTGATTAAGTTGGAAGAAACGAAATCCTTGGCTGTGTAGATTCTCTCTCAGCGTGACTTGAATCAGCAGACATGTCTCAGTCTGCCTCTCTTCCTCAGCAAGACTTCACTTTCACTCACAAGTTCCTTTCCCATTAGTTTGATGGTATAATCTGAGGCTAAGACACACATTCGCATTAAGTTCTACTTTACAGACGCGAGTATGTAACTCGGCAGGAATTAATGATTCGAAGGAAAGTGCATGCTCCCTCATTTATTATTTACTTCAATCGTGAAAGCAGAATTGACTTTCTATTGAAGCTGAAGTGAAACGAGTTTTTATGTCGGAAGTCAATTACATAAATAACCAAGAGATTAAGGAATACAATTTGAGTTTGAAGATGTAGTTGAAATCATTTACAAATTGGAATATTCTTATAAAAATGTTGACGACTTTGGTGTCAGAAATACTTGGAAGTAAAGTCTACCGTAATGAGCAAACGTAAACAGACAGAACAGAAAATAACTATCATGTTATTTTCTAGCTAAGTCATGTTTTTGAGTAATAGTTCCTTAATTTCATTAAAAGATCCATTTTATTGATCGACATTCCACGTGTAAATGCGACTTAAGAATCCAAAATAACTTATTTTGCTGTCATTGTATGTTACGGATGATGAGCAAGAATACATTCAGTAGTCTGACTGCAGATTTTCTCGTTATCCAATGATACAAGAAACGAAACATGAGGCAAGAGTCTTCAGAAAGTACTTTTTTGGCCTTTAATTACTTGTTGCAGATTAGAATGATGAACTAAAGTGGGATAAGCTCCGGAGGAGAGGTGTAGTGCCCAACAGGTGCCTGCAATTCATAAATAGATTGGTTATGTTGTTCAAATGCTACTGCGCCTTTGCAGAGCTGAGAATTATTGTGAATGCTAAGGGATTGATTTTGAATGAAAAAGGAGTGCTTGCGTTTTTATCACGAAGAAAAATTTGGTTGTTCATTTCAAGGTAAGGGTATGGTTTCGATCACTTGGGATTCGATGTGGACTTTTAATGTGTCTAAAATTGTGGATTCTGTATGCAGATATGTTACAATAGAAAAGATTGGTATTATATAGAAAACCCATAATCTTTACAGCAGGTACGCGGTTAAATTATTTGAGCAGAATGCGTAAATATTTAAATCTAAGCTAGCTTTGACTTTTCCTTGAAATAAATTAGCCTCGAGATGGATACTAAGCTTATTGAACGGGAAAATCTCCGACATGCGTACAGCAATATTTAATTTCAAGAATACACTCATGTATGAGCATAAAGTTGCCATCGATTTTGAAACGGAATAATGACTGTTTTGGTGGTATTAAGTCACGAGGTCGAATATTGTGTGTTAAGCTCAATTTTCGTTTTATGCGCAATGTGAAGCCAATCACAAAAATTCCTTTGCCAGGTGAATTCAGTAAATAGTTAATTGTAATATATGGTTTAAGTTAAGAACATTCTTGCAACTCTAATGCAGCGAATGTAATTTACTTGAAAATTTGTTAACGGCCGATAATCTAGTACGAATTCTCTCAAGATTAGGTTGTAAAGATTATACCGATTGCTTTTCCTCTACAGCTTGGATGGATGAGACAGCTTCG
>JAQGAC010000323.1:0-28157 GCA_034696585.1 Isotomurus maculatus
AAAAACGTCAAAAAATTCACATTTTCCGTCGTCTCTCAGCCAATTTTGGGCGTTGAGAGCCAAAATTTTCAAAATTTTTAAGTTAAGGCATATCACAACTTATGTACACCTCGTAATCAAGAAACTCGATTATCAAACTACGTTAGTCCATTGTAAGTTGCTACCCGTTTCAACTGAAATACGGAGCGAGAATCAACACTTATGAAACAGATTTCAATTTTTTTTATTGTGTTCAGTCGACTTTGGAATTATTCCTTTATTCTAACTCTAAATAAATTGAAGTTGTTTCCCGGAGTATTATGACCCTGGGTATTATTATGCACTTAATCTTTATTTGCTAACCGAACAGTTTATTGACACAACAAGTATAAATTCATCACTTCAAATTCAATTTTATATTCTCCACAACCATTTTTCTTTCTAATTCCAGATATAAACTTTCCTTTGGAGGATTTCATGGAAAAACTCTTATTATTATTATTATAATTATTATTAGTATCTTTCAACAATTATATATTTCATTCAATATTTTAATTAATGCGTTCATGAAAGTGTTGAACGTACATTAGCGTACGGCAAATCATAAATCTGAGTTTCGCTTTGAGAACTTCATCACGGCTAATAACTTCCATTCGAGAGTTTCTTCAACGGAATTTTTCAGCGATAAACTTTTAGCTCAGGAACAGTACGACAGTTTTACAACCTAATATATATCTTGCCTCAAGTAGTCTTAGCATATTGCATAAGTGAAGTGAACATTCGAAGCTTAGAACATTAATGTGTATTCGAGTCATAAGAAGGCCCTATTTCCAGAGAGCCGACCCTCAAACTTAAACACGTGGGGACAAAAAGACCCCCACCTATTACTACTATAACGAGTTAATAGCTGGTTATTGTGTTGTGTAATTTGTCAAAGCAAGCCCTCATTCATAAATAATATTTTGCAGACGTGGTGGAAGTCCGAGAAAAACATTCGAAATATTGGTATGGGAGAAGATGTCTCCCCAGTTCGAAGGTCTGAACTCTGAATCGCACTCTCCTTGCGACTGAATACATACGCAAAACTTGATTCAGGACTCAATAGAGGTCTGTACTAGCAATAAAATAAATTTTAATTTCTTCATTACATTTATTCTATCGTGTTTGCTTACTTGTTTGTAGGCGGAGCCCATAATGAACTTCGGGTCTAAACAGGATGAAAATTACCCAATATCTTTGGTGAAACACCGAAGCTCAAGTTTTATCCAACTTTATTTTCGCAATAATTTCTGTTCAAATAACTTGTTAGCATTCAATAATTGGTGGTGACTAATGGGAATACATTGTGTGAATGACAAAGTTGGCAGACTCAGCGGAGTGTCATGTCTAAGGAAGCCGCGCGGATGCGTTTTGAAGCGTTTTCCGGATGCGTTTTAATAAACATCTGGGTGCGTTAAGATGCGGGAAGAAATTAACAAATTTTTGCTGCAACTACATTGTTAGCCTTCATCACACATATATTTCATGCATTAAAGCAAGGACCATTTCATCAAACTCCATAGATTTAGAGTTTTTTAGCTCCATTATGAACACATTTTGGGGTCGGGTGCATTAAGCCATTCTACTATGGAAAGCCCTAGGGCCAGCCGTAGGGCTGATTCCTGCCGTAGGGCCAACTTCACACCAATAAATATAACGCTAAAAAAAGCGTCGAAGACGCTTGCCAAAAAAATGAATCATTCATTTCTTTTCCAAGTCGTTTTTGCTTATTTACTGTAAGTTGAACTTAAGTAAATACGATCGCCCGCAGAAAGGAGCACAGAGATATTTGGAGACTACTTCAGTTGCAAAACCTCAGAAGAACGTAATAAGGGATACAGGCAGCTTCATTTTTGTCATGCGTGTGAGCGAACCTCAAGCAACGTTATAGGGCCGAGTGTGTTCAGTTAATTGTTAATTGAGTATCGATAGTTCTTTATTTTTTAATTCAATAAATATTTAAGATGTACTCACATTGAGTAGTGCTTGTGGTGCAATAGAAGAAGGATTGGATAGCTACGCAGATGACACAGGAGTAACCGTTTTTGGGCCAAATTTTGATTGCTGGAAATAAAAATTATGTATTAAACTCTTGCCTGCTAAACTCAAATGCTTTAATGCTTTAAAACTGTTGCTGATAAATACACTTTGAGACAACTTGGTTCAAACACTTTTCGACTAGAATATCAATGAATATATATTATAGGCTTCTTACACGAACTCTAATAACAATGTTTCCTCTCTGAGGGATTCAAATATCACAAAATATATATTCCACGAGAATCAATCCAGCATTCAATTCTGCTTTATGTATTTCACCTTTTTTCTTCAAATACATGAAACTAAGGGCTATTGAATGACCAATATTTTGAGAAAACCATTTGTAATTTATTTTGCGCTTTAAATATCATTAAATATATTTTTGCGTCCTCTGGATTTAATGCTTTAATATTTTGTGTACTAACAAGTTGTGTGGGTTGGTTTAAAGTTGACTTCCGAAATTGCGCCAAGCACACAAGCGTCAGCACCCAATAAAAATTGTCTTTCTAAATTTCAGTTACAACCGGAAAATTCTAAACTCCCTGACAGCAATTGTGGTAATAAATTTTAGACTGGCGATGTTACTTGGATTTTTCTTAACTTTTGTTGGCATTACGAAAGGTAGTTCCTTACGTTTGACATAACAACTTTGAATAAGGAAAATTCATGCACATAACAATAAGGATGTAAGAAAGGAGAGTTGTAGTTTGATACAAATATATTCTCAGACTCATAGGAAGTCCCGCAGTCCAGGTTCAGACATTTTTGCAAATATTCTCATCCCTTTCCACTCGATACGCCCCAGTCATTTCCAAAATTGTCTCTTTGTCTACTAAAGCAGCCTTACTCGCAACTTTACCACTCTGTTCGTCTCCTTTTATTACACTCCCAAATTAAACTCCCTATTAAATCATACTTGAGTTGAATTCCTTTTCGTTTTGTAGTACAGAGCTGCGGATTTAAATTCAGGCAAAGGTACAGTCTCCACAAAAAGAGCCGGAATAAAACAATACGTGACTGTGATAATTTTCTGTACTGGACTAACAAATAACAGCCTACACAGCTTTCGCAGCATATTTTCTTATGCGTAAGGTCACAAAATACACAAGAAGTGACGGACACTTCACTGAAAAGCTTTAGAGGAAAACAAAGGTTATCTAAAATTTATCTTTTTATCAGAGCAGCGTGTGCTGCTCCATAATACAGGATTAGCAGGATGAAAAGTTCAAGTAATTAGCTCTGGTTTAAATCAGTAGTGCGATTTCAACAGTTATTTTCCACAAGTTTAATGTTTGCAAGAGCCAATAATAACCATTAATACTTTTCTAAATAAATGACACAGTAGAAGTAATTTTTTTTTCTTTCAAAAGCCACTAAAGATTTTAATTTGAAGGATTGACCTTCACTTTCCTCGTGGCTGTGAGTCGACTGGAGATATTCGATCGAAGTGATACGACGAGGTCACCGATTTTCACAGGCGTCACTTGCATCTTCAGAATTTTAAATGAATTTGGTTTTATCTCCACAAGTTCCTCCATCACCCCAGTTGACCCGTCTTCGCCTGCCTGCAACGTCACGTGACCTTTGAATGTAGTGGCCAGATTGTTTTTGACGTAGCCAATTATATCGACTGCCTCTCCGAGAACAACTGGCGGAAGCACAGACACGCTCAACGTCACAGGAGGAGGAAGGATTTTGAAATCCGGTGAATTTGAAAACACGGTCCTTCCTGATTTCAAATTGAAAGTCGCTCCACTGACGACGTACGTCCCAAAATCTGTCAGACGATCAAAAGTCCTGGTCACTGTTAGAGTTCCGTTGTCCTCCTTGGAAGTCTTCCTGTCGAAATCGAGCAAGACGAGTGAGGGAAAGCGGTTATAAGCCCGCTCGATCAGTTCGGGATCGAGTTCATAAGGCCACTCCTCTTCGAGTTCGAAGTTTGAAGAAATGCCCACAGCCGCCGGTTCCACGGCACCCGGTGAGTCATCCCGAGACTTCACTTCCGGTTTCTCAGGCGCATGCGTATACCTGAAAAATAAGTCTAGTCTATAAAAACGTAATAGTGGCATAATTAAATATTCTTTGTTACCCATTCGTGAAGCACCTCAACGGGCGCTCGGTTTGCTCCCTGCCTTCTGCGAATCCTTCGACTGACTCCATGTTGGCTGCCTGGAGGGAAACAACCGAGTCCGCCGGCATTCCCTCCAATCGGAACGTCACAACCGTCGACATTTCGACGTCAACCTGGTCGACTATTCTGATGTACTGCGGTCCAGTGGAAGGAACCACGTTCACTTTAAGAGAACTACGCTCGCCTTTCTGGAACCAGTTGTGTGGACTTGCACTGCGGCCATAGACGAGTAAGTTGAGCGACCCTTTACTCACATTCTGGGGGATGGTGAGTTCAATGACCTCGTCCAGCTCCTCCCCCTCCGCCGAAAACGAGAATCTCTGTGAAGAGTAGATGGCCTTGCGTGAGGAAAGAATGGCGTTGATGTTGCCGTAGGGAAGACATGAACGGACGCGGAATCCCACGACGTCGCCTCTCCGAACTAGCCGCGCAGGGTCAAGAGGCGTCACGTGGATATCCTGCAACAAACTAGTTGGCCTCCCCTTGAGAGTCGCCTCCTCCGAGGCGTCACCCGCGTGCATCCAAATTCTGTCGCGCCAGTCGGAGGGAGGCGTGTCTTCGACGTGGAACTCCAGCCGCACCCTCCCACTTGTGGGAATGGGGAGGGAGAATTCGGTGGCCGAGGGGCGGAGCCTTTTCAGATTCCCCTCGGACAGGAGGAGCTTAAGTTGGAGTCTCTTCTGTGGCTCCTCCTCTTCCACGGAGCCTCCGTCCCTCCGCTCCACGAGAAAATTGAGAATGTATTTCCATTTTGGATGGGAGGAGTTTCCTGTCTGCAAGGGACCTCCCACCGACAGCAGTTCCACGTTGAAGAGGCTTCTGTAAAAGCTAATCGACTGAGTGGCGTCCGCAATGCTTCCCGATTCGGGGTGACGGCATTTGGCTTTCAAATCGAAGTACAATTCTGCGCGCACGTCCTCCCACTCCACCCCAATTTCTTCCACCACGTCAAACTCGAACTCTCCCCCCGCCAACCCCACCGCCACGTTTCTCTCCGCCATTCTATAGAACATTACGTGCTGCATGGTGACGTTGCAGTTGCCTTTCAGCGGAAGTCCTTCCGTCGACATCAACGTCACGCGACCCTTCCCCCGCGGCTGGGAGAAGGAAACGTCCCTCAGCCACTCCAGCTTCACCGACATCCACTGCTCAGGATCGGAGTCAGTTCTGCGCGGGACGATGCGCAGAGTGGGGGAGGCTGCGACGGGGGTCGATTCGGAAGACATGTTCAACCCCACGCGCACCCTCAAGGACTGCAAACCCTCAAACGTGAAGTTTCCTCTCACAACTCCGCTCTCCGGAGTTTCCACCCACGGCAGCCGAGTCTCTTCCAAGCTTCTAACGTTGTTTAAAATAACCTGGGCGAATTTCGGCGTTTTGTCGACACTACCGTCAACCACCAGGGCGCGGTAGTCGACTGTGTCTCCAGGGGCGTAGGCGGGTTTGTCTGTCTGCACGAACACTTCCACCTCAGAACTCACTTTTTGTATTTTAGCGTAAGTGTGCCTCCAAATTTCGGAAGGTCCCGTCGGATGAGCCGTGACGACCAGGAAGGCAGTTTTCCATGAGAGGTCACTCACCCGCAGCTCCACCCTCCGCAGTTCATTGACCTCCAGAGTGACGTCCTCCCTCGCGAGGACCGTCTCCTCCCCCCACTTCTCCGGGCTACCCGCCCGCATAAATCTGTCCAAGTCAGGGTTCCTCAGACTGCGGAGGGAGACGTCGAAGGTCATTAATTACTCCAAATTCACACAGGTGAGGACTCTTGTCCTCAGGGGAACAAAAGAGAGACTTTTTAGTGACTACATTGCAGATTTCCAAGTGTACTCGTCTTGACTATTATGTCCACAGTGTCCCAATTGAGGTTACTCACTCTCAGGACCACCCTTCTCCGCTCATTGACCTCCAAAGTGACTTCTGCGAAGAAGAAGGTCACACTGGAGGTCAATAAACTGAGGAGGGAGAGGTGCAAGTTCACTTGGGGATGTTGAGACTCCACCAAATCAGGAGAACGAAGAGATCTCCATTCCACACCTTCCGAAGGGAATTTCCGGTGAAGAATACATTTTTAACCAGAGGTACAAAGGATCCTTCTCTAACACGCTTCCTCCACGTTCTCCATGCCAGCCACATCCACTGCACTGACAGCACACACCAAATCCACAGGAGTCTCCAGTTACTCATTTTTAACTGGGTGAAGAGTTCAAGAACAGCTGCCTTAGTCCCAAATGAATGCGTAATAGTGCTGCGAAAAACGTGTTTTTCTTGATGAACTTAGACGCTTCGGAGGATTCACCAAATAAGTCCGTTGCCTTTTCTTCGTAAGCGGATGAGGTCAGCCGTAAAACCAGTTTGTCACTTCTAAAGACGTCACCTACATTTCTTTTTTTGAGGCAACTGAATGTCTCTCGTTCACCTCAACCTGCTCACCAAATTTATACTCACCATTTCCTCTACTTATTAACACCAATTGTATGCTTATGAATACCGTTAGCTTTCAATCTGGGGATTTAATTTACCGAGAAGTGGAATAAAAAAATTTGCTACAAAGGTCGCCGGAACCCACGCCCACGAATCAAAAATAGTCCGTCGAATAGTTTCACTATTTTTTTAATTTTGAGACAAGTTGTGTAGTTAGTTTTCTGGATACTTTCTCTATTGAAAATAAATTAAAGGAAGATACTAAAATATAATGATTAGCTTTTAATCAACTACTTTAATATTTTATACAAGTATCAACTAGCGAAACCGGAGCACATTAAACGCATTCCTCACAATTTTGTGTTGTCTCATCTGATATTGGTATTATTCCTGGGGCATCGCATCAAGCGATTCTGTAACTGATAAATCTAATATCAAATGTTGCCATGCATGCCAGTTTTGAGGTCAATCCGACCATACATTGTTGTAACAGTTAAGTAATTCGGGAGCGAAAAGAAAATCTTATGGGAGTCAGCAAGAGGATGATTTGGAGGTCATATTGTTAAGATAATTCTTCATTTGTGTAAATCACAATGTAAAAATGAGCATCATAAGTTTCAAAATGCGATTGTGGAGTCTGGACTCCTTCATAATCACTATCATTTTGTGACATAATAAATGGGAGTGATTACCAGAACTTCCCTTTTGCGTGTTCACCAGCACTGCACTGATTTTACGCGTGCGCCTTTTTAAGCTGTTCAGGTGTAAGGGGAATTCTCTAGTATTTCCATATGCTTTCTTCTTACCATTCATCACCACTCACAGTTTGACTGTGATGCATTACCTCACCCAAACTACCGCATTAATTTGCGTCCTGATCTCCAAACGTTTCTCTTCCAGTCTCAATTATATCTCCAGTCCAATTTTGACCTCATTGAGGTGAATGCTTAAATTTAATAATTTAAAGTAGGTTTGTTTAGTATTGCCTCTTCTTTAATCATTTAAATTTTCCAGGAGAATTATCAAGGAATCTCTTTATTATTCTAAAATAACTTGCAATGCTTAGAACACTCCATACATTTACTTAATTAATAATTTCGACGTATCCTACCTTCCAGAATTCCCATCCTAGTCGTACCGGCATTTCGATTAGCGCAGCGTAACCTTAAAAACAAACTGGGACGAATAAGGTGTAAAGAAATCTAGTTTCCCATCAATTTCTATAAGCCAGTCAAATTTCTTTATCGAAAGAAGGAGAATCGTGTTTTAAAACCCAGTTTTTTTGTTCTTAAATCGGTGGTTTTAAATCCAAGATTTCCCACATCCAAACATATTCCGCCTACCGATCACATAATTAGCTGGTGTGGCAGAAGTTTTAAGATGTACTGGATACAAGCTCATTATTTCAGCTTACAGATCCATTTGTTGCACGTGTCAAGTTTGAATGATGCAGACATGGTGTGAATTAATTATGTAGCATTTTCATGTCAATAAGGAGCCTCCCACATAATAATGTGTGGTCTCTCTGGATGTCTGCGCTATCACTGGGGTATTATGAGATAATTAGGATAATTAGTTATTTGATAAATTAGGAGCTTAAGTTTGATATAGCATAATGTGTATAATGTATTTAAGGTCATGCATAACAATTTTCAGGTCAATCCGACCATACATTTTTATATTACTTAAGGTTAAATACGGGAGAAAAGAATCCCTGATGTCTTTGCAGAATACATTTATGAATTTCAGCTTAATGGAAGGACGCTTACTTTTCTTGTGGCAGTGAGTCGACTGGAAATATTTGAACTCAGCGCAACGAAGATGTCGCCAATCATTTGTGCCGTCACATTCATTTTAACGATTGTGTACCCGTTTGGCTTGACCCTCACAAATTTCTCCATGACTTCAGTTGACCCTCCTTCTTTTGAACGCAGCGTCACGTGTCCTTCGAACTGACTTGCCAGGTTGTTTTTCACGTAGCCAACTACTTCGACTGTCGATCCCAAAATAACTGACGGAGGCACAGACACGCTCAGCGTCACCGGAGGTGGAAGGATTCGGAAACCCGGTGAATTTGAAAATACGGTCCTTTCCGATTTTGAATTGAAAGCGGCTCCACTGACGACATACGTCCCAAATTCCTTCAAACGGTTAAAACTCTTCGTCACAATTAGAATTCCGTTTTCCTCTGCCAAAGTCTCCTTGTCAACGTCAAGGAAGACGAGTTGGGGGTGTCGACCAAACGACAGATCTATCTCCTTGATGACGTCAAAGTTGGCGGTAAAGTCCACATCGTCAGGTTTCACCAAAGACGGTGAGTCATCCCGATTCTTCACTTCCGCTGTCTCCCAATTATAAGAATACCTGCGAAACAGTTGGTAGTTTTATAAAATGGAATTGAATGGTCTGCGAATATTACGCAATAAAACAATCTCAGTTACCCCCATGAGAAGCAATTCAACGGGCGTTCGGAATCTTCCCTGCGATCCAAATATCCTCCGGGTGACTCCAACTTGGCAGCCTGGAGGGAAACAACCGAGTCCGCTAACCTTCCCTCCAATTGGAACGTCACAATTGTCGACATGTCGACGTCCACATGGTCGACAATTTTGATGAACTGCGGTCCAGTGGAAGGAACCACGTTAACTCTAATCGATTGACGGCCGCCTTGTAGGAACACGTTGTGCGGACTGGTGCTGAGGCCGTAGACGAGTAAGTTGAGCGTCCCTTCGGAGGCATTCCCGGGGATGGTGAGTTCAATGACCTCGTCCAACTCCTCCCGCTCCGGTGAAAATGAGAACCTCTGTGAAGCGTAGATCGCCTTTTGCGAAGAGAGAATGGCGTTGACGCTGTCGTAGGGGACACACGAACGGACGCGGAATCGCAGGACGTCTCCCCTCCGAACTAACCACGCAGGGTCAACTGGCGTCACGTGGATATCCGGCGACAAGTCGACTGAACGCATCTTGAGAGTCTTTATCTCGTCCGCGTCCCCCACCTGCATCCAAACTCTGTCGCGCCAATCGGAGGGGGGCGTGTCGTTGACCTCGAACTCCAGCCGCACCCTCCCGTTTGGGGGAATGGGCAGGGAGAAGTTGGTGGCCGATGGGCGGAGTCTTCCCAAGTTCTTCTTGGAGAGGAGGAGCCTAACTTGAAGTCCCTCCCTCGGCTCCTCCTCCTCCACGGAGCCCCCGTCCCTCCGCTCCACGAGGAATTTAAGCACAACGGTCGCCTGTGGGTGGGAGGAGTTTCCGTTCGGGAGAGTCTCCACCGACAGGAGGTCGACTGCGAAGAGGCTCCTCCACAAGCCCAGCGTCTCAGTGGAGTCCGCAACGATTCCCGATTGGAGGTCACGGCACTTAGCGTCCACCTGGAAATCCGACGCCACTCTCACCTCCTCCCACTTTGCCCCCAACTCCTCCACCACGTCAAACTCGAACTTCCCCCCCGCCAACCCCACCGCCACGCTTCTCTCCGCCATTTCATTCGCGAACGAAAGTTGTTTTCGTTCCAAGAATCCAGGTGAGATTGTGACGTTGCAGATGCCTTCGAGCGGAACTCCCTCCGTCGACGTCAACGTCACGCGCCCCTTCACCCGCGGCTGCGAGAAGAAAACGTGGCGCAGTCCATCCAGCCTCACCGACATCCACGGCGAATGGCGGGAAACTTGGTCGTAACGTTCGTAGACGGGGAGTGTGCGCGCGGTCGCGAAGGGAGAGTCGCTGGAGGTCGCGTTCGCAGTCACCCGCACTCTCATTTCTGTGCGACCCTCAAAAGTGAAGTTTCCCCTTACGATTCCACTCTTCGGAACTTCCACCCACTTTTCCACTCCCTCCTTGCCCTCCGCAAGAAATATCTGGGCGAATTTCGGCGTCTTGTCGACATTTCCGTCGACCACCAGGACGCGGTAGTCGACTGTGTCTCCAGGGGCGTACCTGGATTTGTCAGTCTGCACAAACACTTCCACCTCAGAAGTCACTTTTGTTATTTCAGAGTGAATCTTCCTCCCGCACCTCAACTTTCCCGCCGGAGGAGCCGTGACGACCAAGTTGGCTTTCTCCCACGGGAGGTCACCCACCTGCAGAACCACCCTCCTTAGTTCATTGACCTCCAGAGTGACCTCCTCCCTCGCGAGGACCTCCTCCTCCGCCCCATCCTCCTTGCCTCCCCCAATGCGGAGGGAGACGTCGAAGGTCACGTTGGGATGGAGGGACTTCTCCAGACTCACCGCGACCTCCAACTCCCCCCCACTCCGCACTTTATTCAGGGCCGTAGCTGTGAACAGAAATCCGCTCCTGCACAACTCCGCCTCCTCCTCTCCCTCACACGCCTCCCACTTCTCCTGCTCAGTCCGCCTCTCCTCCTCCGTCTGACTCCCACAGGGCGACTTGTAATTCTCCGCCAATTTCAACTGACCCCCCTCCTCCTCCCCAGCCACTCCCCCAGCCACTCCCACCAACACAAACACCCACAGCAGATTCATCCTCCCTTCGTCTTTTATAGATTAAAATAACAGCTGCCTCCACACTCTCCGTCCCAACAGACTCGACTGAGTGAGGCTGCAGACTTGTTCTCTCCTGAGGAACTTGGCCTCCTGAGGATTCGCAGAAAGAGACGTGTTTTCTTTTCCTCGTAGCCAAGTGACGTCACCAGGCGAACCGGATTCCTCACAGCAGCCTCACTCTCTCCACTCAACCTGTCTCACCCAATCCAATCCATCCCGTCTCTTTAATCCTAAACTTATTATACCCTTATTTTAATCATGAAGCGAGACAAATATACACCATTACACAACCAAACCAATCTTGCCATTGCATCTTAGTTATCATCATTAATTAACTTACGGATTAGCAATTCTTGTGAAATTATTGTAGATCCTTTATCGTCACTAATACACTCGCAATTTGCCTTCTCACTCTCTCTCACTGTTACACTAAACCATTTGTGTTGCTCGTGTAAGAAGACGATTATTTTGTTTCACTGAATTAATATTGGTCACACGTGGATGAAGAGTTCAGTCTATTATTCAATTAATTAAAACAGCCAGTTTTGTACAAAGTATTGAGCTACTATAAGCCACACTCGTTGGGATGAGTTCCATTAATTGTTGGTTAATTTGTTCATGAGTTTTTGAGATTTGCGGCAAGGATAGTAAAGGAAAAGTAATCAAAGGAAGTGTTAGTCAAGAGGAACTGTTAGCAGGGAGGAATTATTAGTAATGGAATTATTGGTAACGGAATCGATAGTAAATTGCATAGGTACCCTAACGTGAGAAATGGACGTATCTGATTCCATGCAATTGTGACACATAATTTAATTTTTTACGCAACTCTTGTTTACGATATATTTCCAATTAGTTTAGAATAAAGAAATATGCATTTTATTTTTAAAGTATTCTATACCAAGTCATGTGGTTGGTTTTTTAGAGGATATGGCTCAATGTGTCTAATTACGTAACGTTCTTGAGTGCTTGAACTTCTTCTTAGGTGAGGCAGAAATCTAAAAACCTCCTCACAGCTAAATCCATAAAAAAACTCAAGGAGATTTCTGACGCATCGTTTCAAAAGTTCCTGAAAATGAACATGCAAATGATATTTTTTGTACATTCGCCTACAAAAACTAATTTTCAAAAATTCACGTGGATTTAAATGATATTTAATAAAACAAGCACCTAAAATGTTAGGCAATATCGAAATTATCATGTCACCTCCGTTTGGAAACTCAGCAGACATAAGTGCAAGTAGGCAATCGACTACAGGACCACAAAACATACTGTCACATATCATTCAGGGCTTTGTGAATATTTGTGAGCATATACGATACTTAAACAAAAGCAACTAAACAACAGCGTGAAACCTCAAATTGGGTCATAAATGCATGGAAACAGATATGTTCACTGCTCACACTATACTTTATAGTACGTATGTAATTTATTGTCGATTCCCTTTACTTCTTATACCATTACTAACAACTCCGCTGACTAACAATTCCTTTACTAAATTTTCCTTAACTATCCAATCTCAATCCCAAAGCTTTTCAGTAAACGTTGTTTATCACGACTACCTTATCAGAAACTTAATATTCTGTTAAGGCTGTCAGTTTAGTAAAATAAAACTAAATTCAGGTTGTGTGCAGGTGGAATAAGGTTTTTTTTAAATATTTGCAATGACATCATGAATTTGAAAGTGACAGATATATGCTTCAGTATGGTTGCTCCAGTAGTGTTTTGTGAATTTAGTGCAATTTACTCAACCATAAGGGCACCGAGAAGGCTTGAAACTCTTCCAGCACTGTTTTCAAACATGAAACTTTTAGTTGAAATGTCTTTTTTAAACGCTTTGTGATCGTTGTTACTGTTTTTTATGGTTCAGTGTCGTAACTTGGCTGCGAAGGAAAGGCTACGGGACTGTTCAGGGGAATCCTCGAGGTTGTTTGAGTTTTGATTCACTTTGTGCTGGAGTTGTTTTTTATGCAGAGATGGGAGGAGTTTTCACTCGCTTGACACATAAAATTCGATTATAAAAGGTCAACTGCGGCAAGTAGTTTTACGACTAACAAAAACCTGTCAGTCTGTTTGAATTTTATAGGAATATTTTCTACGCAATTAAACGCGACTGTGCATCCTTCTTGTTTTTAGTTGTGCTCAGTTCTAGTGAGTTTCCGAGTATTATCTCACGTGATTTGCATGTTACATTTGCATGTTACAGAGTAACCTCAACTCTGTAATTCCTGAAACAAATCTATTGATGTATTTTACTTCGCTAGTAAAAAAAACCAGTAATTGCTTCGGATTGAATTGAAAAACATCAATCCGTGTGAAATGTTATCCAATCTCGCCACACAATAACCGTTTGCTTACTATCAGCAAAGAGCTACCTACTTCTTATGATTTGAATCGGAAGTAGGAGTTCATTTTACGCCATAGTTTAATATTTTGTGCGTTAACGTATCTATTTGGCGGCTCACAATATGTTCGAAAGTAGTATACAGTATTTGAGAGTGGAAGTCGTTTTGCGTGTGTCTTTGATGGAAAAGATATTTCATTATGAATCCACACGATTTAAATAAATGGAGATGTTCTTGCATGTAACCAGCTGATGCTGGGACCAGCACAGTTGCCAGTACGCTAAATATCACAATCGCATCTGTGTGTTGAACCTTTCGGTTCTGTATCTTCTAATTGGGCTCGGTGAGCGGTTGCATTAGAGCTCCTGAAATAGGTCTCAATTTTAAGTTTCACGCACAGAATTATATAGATAGACTAGAAGACGAACTGTGTGTACAAGTGGGTAATACTCAGGACAGGCTACAGGATCATCCTAAGGGGGTCGGGAATCTGTGGAACTATGCCGTTGCTGATGTACTCAAGGGACAGCAAGATGGCATAAAGATGATCTTTTCGTGGCGTAATGTATTTTCCGCATCGTAACGGGAATTTCTCCATATAAGGACTCAAGGGTCCCGCAGAAAAACCAACGAGTTGATGGTTTCCTTGCGCCCCTTCTGGAGAAATGGTGTTTCCTTCTGTAAGTTACGCCACGAAAAGAGCATCTTCATGTCCTCTTGCTGGCCCTTGAGTACTTCAGGAACGGCACAGTTCCACAGATTCCCGACCCCCTTAGGATGATACTGTAGTCTGTCCTGATTATTACTCAGTTTTCATACACACAAAATAGACAAGTCCTAGTGCTTGGTTGCACGTCATGACCTTAATCTGATAGCTTCTTGACGGAATACGCAACAGGTTAGATATTTATACAGTCAGATAAAAGACATACACGGCTGAATTGTTATGTATTCAAGACAGTTTGTAAAACAAGTAGCTTCAAACACAAGAGTTAGCATTTACTTTAGAGTCATATATAAATTGGAGGATTTACAGCCTTACTAAACATCCAAACTCCTTAGGTGCTTATTATGGCTAATCAGAGGAAACCAATAATAAAGTGGTGATAACATAACATACAATTACCAGGTACGTGGTGGCTTTCTACTGGCTAGATCCTTCAAATAATTGTTCGCTTATTATTGTCGCTTGAGGGTTTGCTTGAAGCAATGTCTCTTATATTACGTTTTCGTTATTAAATGTAGAATTTCTTAAAAGTATTATACTGATACACACGCCAATATGAGGCACCGTGTATTCCACAAGCAGTAACGACCCTAATATTTTTTCGTAGGAGCAATAATTGAACCGAACTTTCGTAAATGTGTGTCGAGGATAAATATATTTTTTTAAATACAACCTTACCATACCTTGAGCTTAATGCTTAGATTTTTATACTACGTAGAAAGATAATTAAATATTTAATGAGGCCACCAAAATCAATCTATCGTAAATTAATCGCTTTTTTCTTAGTCATTACGCGGTTGCCTACATACGGTCATCTTTCAAGCTAAAAATCAGATTTGCGAAGACTTTCTTCCTTAATCGGAACTCTTGAACCAAAATACAAAGTCTGCTCACAATAAAGTATTTTGTTCACGCTTTATACATGCAAATAATACCGCAGATAAATCTGAAAACCGCCGCTAAGTATCGGAATAAGATTTATTTGGAACTATAGGAACCCTAAATAGCTTATTTTTTGAAAATCAGATATATTAAATCTAATGTTGGTTAAAAAAATTCTACACATCACTTTATAATTACTGTGGAATATTCTTTTCCGTTTAACATGGTTTTTGCTTTTTATTTGATGCTTTTAACCATGATTTGAAGCAGAACAGGAACAATCAGCTTCAAGTTGTTTAAAAATCCAAATCGAATCGAATTACGCGGTTTATGTGACTTTAATAATCTTTTGGGCAAGGAAGCCCGTGAAGAGCAACTAGTGTGCTCCTTGGACGGTGAACGATGAGGTACGGAAGCGATAGATGAGATGAGATGAAGCACTTGTGAGTGCTTTGAAGAGAAGATCAGGAAGAGTTGCATTTATGACCGTATCCGATATCCCTGTCTCTTTTAAGCATTGTGTGTCTAACAGACCAACGTTGTCTTCCAAATTTGTTTTGGCTTTAAAATAACCTTTTAACTTCCATCCGTAAATGAGAGAATTAATCAATAAGCAAATTAACTCTTATAAACAGAAGACGTTTTAAACATGACAATATGTTTGTATCAAAAAACCTAATTATTTATTCGTAAACGTATTTGACGAGCTCTTTGTTTGCACACGTTCGATACTATGGTTTCAAATGTTTTAGTTTAAGATTTACTAGGAGAGTATGTGTACTGATAGGAGACTTGCGAAGTGTGACACATACTAATCGACAGATTTGGGTGTAAAAAACACGAAAGTGAAAAAATTTCCATGTAAAAATAATATTAGGCCCTGCAGGGTCTACACAAAATAGCGCGCGGTCACAGGAGGTGGAGAAAATGCGACCCCGCCGCATGTTAATTTTCTCCTCAAGCCAAACAAGCTAGCGTAAGCGAGGATTAAAATGAGCGTTGCGTGGGTCGGGAGCTCAACACGGGGAGGTATGCGACTTTCTCTCTCTCGTGAGTGGCGTGTGTGGAAGGAGAGTGGAGGGCCCCCGCACGCAATTCTAATGGGACCGCGCGCTACTTTAAATGGACCCTGCAGGGCCCAATATTAATTTTACATGGAAATTTTTTCACTTTCGTGTTTTTTACACCCAAATGTGTCGACTAGTATGTGTCACACTTCTCAACTCTCCTATCAGTTGAAAACCCTTCGTAGTTAGATTAAGTTTGTAAACTTTTTCACCATTTCTGACGACTTTGAAAACCTTACGACGTTTTTAGCTGTGCCCCTAATGAAGATTAGGACAAGGGTAAATGTTAACAGCTCTGACTTATAACATTAAGATGATCGTCTTCACGCTAGAGAATTTTTATTTTAATTGAGGTGCAACAATCCCCATTAAGAAAGATTTATTCGGACAGTCAATATAAACATATATATTTGAAATTGCAAAAAATAAAAAAATCAAGAACTTACTTCTTCCTAAGTTTGTCATGAATTGGTTGAGTTTATTTTAAAATGACTCGTTTGATTTAGTTGCGTATGAGATTAACTGTGTGGGGATGATAGCTATGTGCATGCAGTGTCCTACAATCCAACATTCATACGTTCTTTGGAGGAATTTCGTGTCTAAATTATTTTCGATGTGACCTAATGCTGAAGGATATTGTGAGTCTGTCACAATAATAAACTACACTAAAATCTTTCAAATGTTATTCCTTGAAATTGGGTTTTTAATGGACCTCCACTATAGCAGGATGATGACCTATTTGAATCACTCAGCACAAATAAATCCAAAGGGGAGAATTAAGTTGGTTTATTGATTTAGATCTTCCAGAATAAATTCATGAATTTTCAGTTAAAAGGAATAACGCTCAGTTTCTTCGTGACTGCAGGTCGACTGGAGAAATTCGAACTTAGCGAAACAAAGAGGTCGCCAATAATTTGTGCTCTACGGAGCTACAGAAACACTCGGAGTCACCGGAATAGGAAGGATTCGTAAAAGCGGTGAATTAGAAAATACGTTCCTTCCTGATTTCGAATGAAAAGTCGCTCCACTGACAACGTAGGTCCCAAACTCCGTCAATCGGTCGAAAGTCTTCGTCACTGTGATAGTTCCGTTGTCCTCCATCGAAGTTTTCCTGTCGAAATCAACGAAGACGAATTGGGGATGGCGATTGGTATACCACTCGTCTAAATCGCCGAAGTTTGAGGAAATTTCGACATCCTCCGGTACGACTGCATCGGGTGAGTAATCCCCATAATTCATTTTTGTAGTGTCACGCCTACCCGCACAACAGTCATCAGTTTCATAAAAACAAATCAAATGTTCCGCTAATGTTGAAAAGTAAAATAATCTTAGTTACCCGTAAGTGAGGCACGTGAAGGGACGATCTTCGTCTTCCTTGCCATCCACGACTCCTTCGGGTGACTCCAACTTGGCAGCCTGGAGGGAAACAACCGAGCCCACCGGCATTCCCTCCAATCGGAACGTCACAATCGTCGACATGTCCACGTCAGCTTGGTCGACTATTCTGATGAACTGCGGTCCAGTGGAAGGAACCACGTTAACTCTAATCGATTGACGGTCACCTTCCTTGAATCCGTTGTGTGGACTGGTGCTGAGGCCATAGACGAGTAAGTTGAGCGTCCCTTCAGTGGCATTCTGGGGGATGGTGAGTTCAATGACCTCGTCCAACTCCTCCCCCTCCGGAGCGAAGGAGAACCTCTGTGAAAAGTAGATCGCCGTGTGCGATGAGAGAATGACGTTGACGTTGTCGTAGTGGACACACGAACGCACGCGGAATCGCACGACGTCTCCTCTCCGAATCAACCGCGAAGGGTTAATTGGCGTCACGTGGATAGATGAATCCAAGCGAGCTGGAGGTTGGTCCAGAGTATCCTCCGCTTTCACGTCTCCCACTTCCATTACAAGTCTGTCCCCCCAGGGGGAGGGGGGCGTGTCTCTGACCTGGAACTCCAGCCGCACCCTCCCATCTGGACGAATGGGGAGGGAGAAGTTGGTCGCCGAGGGGCGGAGTCTCTTGAGGTTGTCCTCGGATAGGAGGAGCTTAACGTGTAGTCCCTTCGAGGGCTCCTCCTCCTCCACGGAGCTTCCGTCCCTCCGCTCCACGAGGAATTTGAGGACGACGGTCGTCTGTGGGTGGGAGGAGTTTTGCTCCTGGAGGAGTGGGGAACCTCCCACCGACAGCAGCTTGACTACGAAGAGGATCCCCCGCAACCTTAACGTCTCAGTGGCGTCCGCAACGATTCCCGATTGGAGGTCACGGCAATTCGCTTTTAACTTGAACGGCACAAGCTCACGCGCTCCGTCCCACTGAGCCCCCAACTCCTCCCCCACGTCAAACTCGAAGTCTCCCCCAGCCAACCCCACCGCCACGCTTCTCTCCGCCATTTCGTTCTTTAACACCGCCTCGTCCCACCGATTGCGTTTAATTGTGACGTTGCAGTTGCCGTCGAGGGGGATTCCCTGCGTCGACGTCAACTTCACCCGCCCCTTCAACCGCTGCTGCGAGTAATAATCGTCGTTGAGTCCCTCAAACCTCACCGACATCAACGGCGAAGGGTCGGAGTCTCTTGTTGTGAAATGTGAGGAGTGGAGGAATCTGCATCTGGGGGTCACGGAGAAGTCACTGGAGGTCACGTCCGAAGTCGCCCGCACCCTGATGCCCTCCTCGCCGTAGTAGATGAAGCTTCCCCTTACGATTCCGCTCTCCGGGACTTCCATCCAATCTCCTGTCTCAAGGTGGTATCTACTCCCGGAAAATACCCGGGTGAATTTCGGGGTCTTCTCCACATTCCCGTCGACCACCATGGCGCGGTAGTTGACTTCGTCTCCAAACGCGTAGGCAGGTTTGTCAGTCTGCACAAACACTTCCACCTCAGAAGTCGCTTTTTCTATCATCGCGTAAGTGTGCGTTGTAAACTCCGAATGTCCCGTCGGATGTGCCGTGAGGACCACATACGCCGTCTTCCACGCGAGGTCACTCGCCAGCAGCTCCACCCTCCGGAGTTCATTGACCCCCAGAGTGACCTCCTCCCTCGCGAGGACCTTCTCCTCGGGCCACTCCTCCTTGTCACCCCTCCATGACAACAGGTAGTCCTTGTCGCCCAGATAACGGAGGGAGACGTCGAAGGTCACGTGGGGGTGAAGGGACCTCTCCAAACTCAACACGACCGCCAACTCTCCGTCCCTCCTCACTCCCCTCAGGGCCGTAGCTGTGTACAGAAATCCTTTCTGGCAGAGCTCCTCATCTTCCACTCCCTCACACGCCTCCCACTTCTCCTGATCAATCCGATACTCCTCCGCCGTCTTACTCTTGTGTTTCAACTTGTAAATCTCCTCCAGCGTCAACAGACGACCCCCCTCCTCCTCCTTCGTCACTCCCCCCACCACACCCACCAACGTCAACACGCACAACAGCTTCCACATTCTCTCTTTCTTCGTCTTTTATAGATTCAAACAGCAGCTGCCTCAACACTCTCCGTCCCAACAGACTCGACTGAATGAGGCTGCTGAAGACTTGTTCTCTCCTGAGGAACTTGAACTCTCGGAGGATTCCTCGAAAGAGTCCCGTTCCCATTTCCACGTAAAGAGCAGCCGAGTTCACTGACATCCACAAAACCGGTTTTCCTCACAGCAGCCTCTCCACTCAACCTGTCTCGTCTATTCATATCCACACTGTAGAATCCGTCCGTCCACTGTATTAGAGAACGACGTCCCGACCTTATACTTATTCAATCCAATACATTTAAATATTTAGAGGAACTACATTATACTTCAAATCAACAAATTACTCTATCAGATTTTACATTACTAATTCATTCTTCTGTAGAATTCAATCACGATTAGTTTTTTTCATATATTGAATTACAATTAACAGTGAACTAAAATCGATAAAATTAGATACACTCATTTTACATCACATTAATTCCACCCATCAGATTTTCATGTAATATTTTCATTCGACAAAAACATTCTATCAACAATACAAATTATGAACTTTCCACTTCATTTCTACTCGGAATAAAATAAATTTTCTTAAACAAATTAAATAAAACCCATAGATTCAACTCAATCTTAAGATAACAAACACTTACCAAAAGAACACAATTACTGAATTAGTTATCAAAGGTTAAATGATTTCACAAAGTATCTTGCATAATAATCAATTAATTAAAATCAATCACAAAAGTCAAATTTCGTCATGAAAACAATCATGAAATAAATTGCGAATTACGTTTTACGGACAACAAATAAAGTTTGGATTAAAATAACCATTTACCCATTTTCTGTCGATTTCAAAAATCATTATCCGAATTTTTAAGCAACATATTCATTCCTTTGAAATCGTAAAACGCTTACGCACACATTACAATGTGTCGTGAATTATCATTTTTAACTTAATTAAATTAAGGTTCGTTTTTAAAACATTCTATTCGTCACCAATGAAATAAAACAAATTAAAATAAAATTTCACTCCAATTAATGTTAAATATTTAACAACATTCGTTCTAAAAGAGATTGAGGTTATAGCAAAATTAAATTAATACGTCATCCTGGGTCAATAAGAAATCCGCCGAAGAATTCCAAAATCCATTGAGTCAGCATTCCATTGGTCATCCTTGAGTTGGTTCCGTATTCAGGTCTTAAACATCCTTCCTCCGACAGTAGGACTTCCGGTCACTCATCATTGGCTTCAATCTTGGTCCAAATATTTTCATGGTTATCTCATTTGATTGTCTCATGAAAACTATATTCTGGCACAGAAGTACGTGAAGAATGTGCAAAAGTAAACGAATTGCTTTCATTGGGTTTCTAAAACAGTTATTGCACATCTTGCAAATACCCGACACTTCTGAAATAAAAATATCATAAGGGTACCATCCACGTATAACTTTCAATAAGTCCCTTACAGCTAAATGTGTTATGTAATGCTTCCCACTCCAATCTCACAATAGCTTCTGTTCTGATTATATTTTAAAAATTGTTTCTTAGTCGGCACTCGATTTTTTCGAACGTGAGTCACTGGTGTCTGTTGTGTGGTGGAATTTGTTAGACCAGATTCATTAAACTGAGGAGACGGATGAGATGTGATTATGTGGATTGGAATAGATGAGACAGGTTGAGTGGAGGTGAGTGGAGTTTGTGTGAGTGAATCTGCTGTGAGTGAATCCGGTTTCTGCGGCGGACGTCACTTGGCTACGAGGAAAAGCCAACGAGACTGTTTCGTGGAATTCTCGAGAGGTCAAGTTCCTCAGGAGAGAACAAGTCTTTGGCTGTAGCCACAGTCAGTCGAGTCTGTTGGGACGGAGAGTGTTGAGAGAGAGAGACAGTTTGATTTCTTAGGAGAAGAAGGAGAAGATGAGGCTGCTGTGGGTGTGGGTTGTGTTGGTGGGAGTGGCTGTGGGAGTGGCGAAACGGAAGGTGGGCGTGTCCAGACGGAAGGAGATTCCCAAGCCTCCACTTAAGACGGGGGAGGAGCTGTGGACGTCAGAGGTGAAGGGGGATGCGTGTGAGGGGGAGGAGGAGTTGCAGCTCTGCGAGAGGGGACTCCTCTTCACAGCGACGGCCCTGAGGCAAGTGAAGAGCGGGAGGGAGTTGGAGGTCGCGTTGAGTTTGGAGAAGTCGCTCCTCCCCCGCGTGACCTTCGACATCTCCCTCCGCGTTGGGGGGACCAAGCAGAGAAACGGAATTACATATGTGGGAGACCACGGGGAATGGGGGGAGGAGGAGAAGGTCCTCGTGAGGGAGGAGGTCACTCTGGAGGTCAATGAACTAAGGAGGGTGGTGCTCAGGGTCAGTGACCTCCCGTGGAAGATGGCCTTTTTGGTCGTCGCTGCGCTTCCGGAAGGACATTCGAAATCTGGCAGGCAGAGTTACATGAGTGTAATTAAAATCAGCTCGGATACCGAAGTGTTTGTGCAGACTGAAAAAGACGAGTACGCCCCTGGAGATACTGTCAACTACCGCGCCCTGGTGGTCGACGGAAATGTCGACAAGACGACAAAATTTGCCCAAGTTGTTTTAGGTGGCGAATCAAGGTCGAAGGAGATTCGTCTGCCGTGGGTAGAAGTCCCGAAGAGCGGAGTTGTGATGGGAAACTTCACTTATGACGACACCGACTTCCTGAGAGTGTCGGTGACGTCGAACGTGACCTCCAGTGACTCCTCCTTCGCACGCTCAATGGGAGTCCGGATTTACGAACGAACAATCAATTTCAAGCCTGCGCAGTGGATGTCGTTGAATTTTGAGGGGCTGCACGACGTCTATTTCTCGCAGCCGCGGCTGAGAGGGCGCGTAAAGTTGACGTCTCCGGAAGGAATTCCGCTTGAAGGCAACTGCAACGTCACAATTGAACCCCCTCATTGGGAAAAAACGGCATTTGCGAATGAAATGGCGGAGAGGAGCGTGGCGGTGGGGTTGGCGGGGGGAGAGTTCGAGTTTGACGTGGTGGAGGAGTTGGGGGCGGTGCGGGAGGGGGCGGATGAATACTCGACAGTGGGGGTCAGGGCGAAGTGCAGCCACCTCCAGTCGGGAAGCGTCGCGGACGCCAACAAGGATATTCACTTGTATGCGAGCCTCTTCAAAGTCCGCGTTGTGCGGGTGAGAAGTGTCCGCAGGGGAAACTCCTCCTACCCACAAACGACAGTCGCCCTCCTCTTCCGCGTGGAGCGGAGGGACGGAGGCTCCGTGGAGGAGGAGGAGCCAACGAAGGGACTCCACGTTAAGCTCCTCCTCTCCAAAAACACTTTGGCAAGACTCCGCCCCTCAGCCACAGAATTCTCCCTCCCAATTCCTCCAAGTGGGAAGGTTGGACTGGAGTTCCAGGTCGACGCCACGCCCACCTTCCGCAGGCAGGACAAAGTTGGATTGGAAGTGGGAGACACGGAAACGAAGGCTTCTTTCAACAAACCTTCTTTATCCGAGTCATCAATTATCTACGTGGCGCCTGTTGACCC
Source organism: Isotomurus maculatus (assembly GCA_034696585.1). NCBI lineage: Eukaryota > Metazoa > Arthropoda > Collembola > Entomobryomorpha > Isotomidae > Isotomurus > Isotomurus maculatus. The sequence goes on from JAQGAC010000323.1 coordinate 23,086, forward strand.
TGCGCGGTTGATTCGGAGAGGAGACGTCGTGCGATTCCACGTCCGTTCGTGTCTTCCCTACGACAACGTCAACGCCATTCTCTCTTCGCACAAGGCCATCTACTCTTCTCAGAGGTTCTCCTTCTCTCCGGAGGATGATTATTTGGACGAGGTCATCGAACTCACCATCCCCCAGAATGTGACCGAAGGGTCACTCATGCTGACCGTCAATGGCCTCAGTAAAGATCCATACTACAGATACAACCAAGCCGGTCGTGCATCGGTTAAAGTTGACGTGATTCCTTCCAACGGACGGCAATTCATCGAAATAGTCGACCAGGTGGACGTGGACATGTCGACGATTGTGACGTTCCGATTGGAGGGACTGGTGGCGGACTCGGTCGTCTCCCTGCAGGCAGCCAAGTTGGAGTCACTCGAGGAGAAAGTTGAGAATCCCTTCCAATGCCAAGAAGACAGGTAACAGGGATTGTTTTATTCTTTGTGGATTGAAGGGCATTTAACTTATTCTAATGAAACGGTGGACTTTTGTGCAGAAATGCGATGGAGCTTAAGAATACGGAAAACAGAATTCGCGATGACTCGCCGGATACGGAGCGCTCGTGGAATGTTCTTGTTTCAGCCAACTTTGCCGTCTACGAGGAGACCTCTTCTGATCCCCATCCCCAACTCGTTTTCTTCGACGTCGACAGGAAGACTCCGGCGGAGGGCAATGGATCTATAACAGTGACGAGGACTTTCGACCGATTGACGGAATTTGGGACGTACGTTGTCAGTGCAGCGACGTTTAATTCCAAATCGGGAAAGACTGTAATTCCAAATTCACCGGTTTTTAAAATCGTTCCTCCTCCGGTGACGCTGAGCGTGTCTGTGCTTCCGCCAGTTGTTCTCGGAGAGACAGTCGATATAATTGGATACGTCAAAAACAATCTGGCCACTCCCTTCAAAGGTCACGTGACGTTGCAGTCAGGCAATGACGGGTCAACTGGGGTGAGGGAGGAACTTGTGGAGATAAAACCAAATTCATTTAAAATTCTGAAGATGCAAGTGGCGCCTGTGAAAATTGGTGAACTCGTCGTATCACTTCGATCGAATATCTCCAGTCGACTCACAGCCACGAGGAAAGTGAAGGTCAATCCTTCAAATTAAAATCTTTAGTGGCTTTTGAAAGAAAAAAAAATTTCGTCTACTGTGTCATTAATTTAGAAAAGTATTAATGGTTATTATTGGCTCTTGCAAACATTAAACTTGTGGAAAATAACTGTTGAAATTGCACTACTGATTTAAAACCACAGCTAATTACTTCAACTTTTCATCCTGGTAATCCTGTATTGTGGAGCAGCTCACGCTGCTCTGATAAACAGATAAATTTTAGATAACCTTTGTTTTCTTCTAAAGCTTTTCAGTGAAGTGTCCGTCACTTCTTGTGTATTTTGTGACCTTACGCATAAGAAAATATGCTGCGAAAGCTGTGTAGACTGTTATTTGTTAGTCCAGTACAGAAAATTATCACAGTCACGTATTGTTTTATTCCGGCTCTTTTTGTGGGGACTGTACCTTTGCCTGAATTTAAATCCGCAGCTCTGTACTACAAAACGAAGAGGAATTCAACTCAAGTTTGGTTTAATAGGGAGTTTAATTTGGGAGTGTAATAAAAGGAGACGAACAGAGTGGTAAAGTTGCGAGTGAGGCTGCTTTAGTAGACACAAACAAAGACAATTTTGAAGATGGCTGAGGGGAATCGACTGGAAGGGGATGAGAATATCTGCAAAAACGTCTGAACCTGGACTGCGGGACTTCGTATGAGTCTAAGAATATATTTCTATCAAACTACAACTCTCCTCTTACATCCTTATTGTTATGTGCATGAATTTTCTTTATTCAAAGTTATGTAAAACGTAAGTAAGTATCTTTCGTAATGCTAACAAAAGTTAAGAAAAATCCAAGTAACATCGCCAGTCTAAAATTTATTACCACAATTGCTGTCAGGGAGTTTAGAATTTTCCGGTTGTAACTGAAATTTAGAAAGACAATTTTTATTGGGTGCTGACGCTTGTGTGCTTGGCGCAATTTCGGAAGTCAACTTTAAACCAACCCACACAACTTGTTAGTACACAAAATATTAAAGCATTAAATCCAGAGGACGCAAAAATATATTTAATGATATTTAAAGCGCAAAATAAATTACCAATGGTTTTCTCAAAATATTGGTCATTCAACAGCCCTTAGTTTCATGTATTTGAAGAAAAAAGGTGAAATACATAAATCAGAATTGAATGCTGGATTGATTCTCATGGAATATATATTTTGTGATATTTGAATCCCCCAGAGAGGAAACATTGTTATTAGAGTTCGTGTAAGAAGCGTATAATATATATTCATTGATATTCTAGTCGAAAAGTGTATGAACCACAGTTGTCTCGATGTGTATTTATCAGCACCAGTTTTAAAGCATTAAAGCATTTGAGTTTAGCGCCCAAAGGCAAGAGTTTAATACTTAATTTTTATTTCCAGCAATCAAAATTTGGCCCAAAAACTGTTACTCCTGGGTCATCTGCGTAGCTATCCAATCCTTCTTCTATTGCACCACAAGCACTACTCAATGTGAGTACATCTTAAATATTTATTGAATTAAGAAATAAAGAACAATCGATACTCAATTAACAATTAACTGAACACACTCGGTCCTAAAAAGTTGCTTGAGGTTCGCTCACGCGCATGACAAAAATGAAGCTGCCTGTATCCCTTATTACGTTCTTCTGAGGTTTTGCTACTGAAGTAGTCTCCAATTATCTCTGTGCTCCTTTATGCGGGCGATCATTTCAGTCTGATCGTATTTACTGTAAGTTTAACTTACAGTAAATAAGAAAAAACGACTTGGCAAAAAAATGAATCCACGTAATAAGTTGATTCTTTTTTTTGGCAAGCGTCTTCGACGCTTTATTTTTAGCGTTATATTTATTGATGTGAAGTTGGCCCTACGGGCTGGCCCTAGGGCTTTCCATAGTAAAATGGCTTATTGCACCCCAAAATTTGTTCATAATGGAGCTAAAAACTCTAAATCTATTGGAGTTTGATGAAATGGTCCTTGCTTTAATGCATGAAATATATGTGTGATTAAGGCTAACAATGTAGTTGCAACGAAAATTTATTAATTTCTTTCCGCATCTTAACGCATCCAGATTTTTATTAAAACGCATCCGGCAAACCCTTCGAAACGCATCCGCGCGGCTTCCTTATACATGACACTCCTCTGAGTCCACCAACTTTGTCATTCACACAATGTATTCCCATTAGGTCACCACCAATTATTGAAAGCTAACAAGTTATTTGAACAGATATTATTGCAAAATTAAAGTCGGATAAAACTTGAGCTTCGGTGTTTCACCAAAGATATTGGGTAATTTTCATCCTGTGTAGACCAGAAGTTCATTATGGGCTCTGGCTAACAAGTAAGCAAACACGATAGAATAAATGTAATGAAGAAATTAAAATTTATTTTATTGCTAGTACAGACCTCAATTGAGTCCTGAATCAAGTTTTGCGTATATATTCAGTCACAAGGAGAGTGCGATTCAGAGTTCAGACCTTCGAACTGGGGAGACATCTTCTCCCATACCAATAAATCGAATGTTTTTCTCGGACTTCCACCACGTCTGCAAAATATTATTTATGAATTTGGGCTTGCTTTGACAAATTACACAACACAATTTCCTGCTATTAACTCGTTATAGTAATAATAGGAGGGGGTATGTTCACTTCACTTATGCAATGTGAATTAAGACTACTAGAGGCAAGATATATATTAGGTTGTAAAACTGTCGTACTGTTCCTGAGCTAAAAGTTTATCGCTGAAAAATTCCGTTGAAGAAACTCTCGAATGGAAGTTATTATCCGTGATGAAGTTCTCAAAGCGAAACTCAGATTTATTATGTGCCGTACGCTAATGTACGCTTAACACTTTCATGAACGCACTAATTAAATTATTGAATGAAATATTTAATTGTTGAAAGATACTAATAATAATAATAATAATAATAATAATAATAATAATAATAATAATAAGAGTTTTTCCATGAAATCTTCCAAAGGAAAGTTTATATCTGGAATTAGAAAGAAAGAAGGTTGTGGAGAATATAAAATTGAACTTGAAGTTATGAATTTATACTTGTTATGTCAATAAACTGTTCGGTTAGCAAATAAAGATTAAGTGCATAATAATACCTAGGGTCATAATACTCCAGGAAACAACTTCAATTTATTTAGAGTTAGAATAAAGGAATAATTCCAAAGTCGACTGAACGCAATATAAAAAATTGAAATCTGTTTCATAAGTGTTGATTCTCGCTCCCTATATTCAGTTGAAACAGGTAGCAACTTAGTCGTCATCAAGTGATTATAACTTAGCTAGGGATTTAGGACAAAAGGAACTGTACTTTTTTTAGTAAGCAAAGATCAGATTTGTAATTTGCCTTAATGTAATGTCCGTGATTAATAACAATCATTAACGCACTAATTGGGTCATTCAAGTTAATTGTTTTATAATCCTTTCAAATGGAACAGCCGATGTGGTGTGTTCTATTGAGTTTCATTTGGCAGAGTGGACTGAATGGGATGAGTAGAGTGGTGAGATTGCGAGTGAGGGAAACCGGTTTTGTGGAAGGCACTGAACTCAGCTCGTCTTTTACGTGGAAATGGGAACGGGACTCTTTCTGCGAATCCTCTGACGAGTGCAACTTCCTCGTGAGGGAACAAGTTTAGCCTCATTCAGTCGAGTCTGTTGGGACGGAGAGTGTTGAGGCAGCTGCTGTTTGATTAAGGAGAAGAAGACGAACGGAGGATGAGGCTGCTGTGGGTGTGTGTGGTTGTGGGAGTGGCGGTGGGATTAAAAAAGGAGGAAGAGGACTCGGTTTCAGTGACAATAAAGGAAGCAGTGAATTCTGAGTTTAATAATACGGCGCAGGAGGAGAGGCGGAGTGCTCTGGAGAGGCGGAAGGCGTGTCGGGGAGAGCTAGACAGGGCGCTCTGCATGGAGGGATTCTTCTTCACAGCTACGGCCCTGAAGGAAGTGAGGA
>JAQGAC010000324.1:0-28137 GCA_034696585.1 Isotomurus maculatus
GTGTAGTCTGCTGGTGACGGAGGTCTGGAGAAGGAGAAGCGAGGGAAGTAGTGGCGCAGGTATTAGCTTCACTACACTAATCATAGCCCATTACAATTTCTCCTGACTTATGAGAGGCAAAAATTCACTTAAAGAAATTGCGATTTGCCAGCAATCCTAAATATCTATATTTGTAGTATTGTAACAACTTTCGGAGCAAGTATACATGTGTAACAGTTTAGTCCAAGATAATTGTGAGAAACATCTGTCTCCGTCTGAGACAGAACACCCTGTTCTTTTCTCATTCAATGAAATACTTTTTAATCCGTCTGTGGCTGGAAATACTCAATGCAATAAAATTCCGATTGCATGGGGATGGCATCATCCTGAGGTCTCTCTAAGCATAATCGGATAATCTAAAAACAACCAGAGTACGAGAGTACCAGACACCGAATCTCTTTTCATTCTAATTCTACTCTCAAGCGATCATCCGACCCGACCGGCAACTCTTTACTCAATAATACTCTTAAGACAACATGCACTCTTGTCTCTTCACTTAATGTAAGCCACTAACATCCACACAGCTTGATACGACCCATACGACCTAAGAAACCCAAAAGAAATTGCAGTAATGACGAAATGAAGATACTATGCTAACTCCAACAAGTGTTTGTCGCCCATCTTTCATCTCATTAGGTTTAAGGACACAAGAAAGTTCAATTGAATATGCAATACAGACTTATTTGGCAAATGTCTCCACTTCCATTTCCACCCTGCAGATTCTGCTTTTTTGCTTCATTATTTCTAACAGCAGCAGCAGTACTATTCACAATGAAAGTCCTTTCTCAGCACAATCTGCACAATTGAAACCTTATCTGTGATAATGTAATTTACTTTTTATGGTGAAACTGATCCCTAGCTATTTTACTTGGAATGAGATCATCAGCATTTAATTTATCTCCACGTCTATCCAATCACAGAGGAGTTTGAGAAGGCGTGGATTTATTTACGTATCTGTACATGCAAAGCAGTCTTTATGCATTCATTCGTATCATCACCATCGCTTTCTTTACATTGTGTCTTTGTTAAGCAATCATGATTGATTGAACTTTTCGAGCAGTACGATGAGATCAGCGCACAACCAAAGCCATCATAACTTGTATCAATTCATCAAAATAAATGGAGTCTTATAAGATTAAACTTAAACAATCTTTTGCATGACTGTCTCAAATTAATCCCTTTCACAGTGAAAGGTCCTAATATAAATCTTCCACTCAAATTAAGTGTCGGTCAGTCATTCCCAATCTTATTATAATCAATCTAGATCTGAGAGTTATACACGTCAAGATGAAGATTCGTAATCTTACAATGGCTGAGAGGTCGACAGTCCAATTCAATATTTTAAAACCGACACGTGGAGGAATTTAGACTTTTGTGAGTTAATGAAGACCAAGTCAATTTATCAGTCAAGTCAGTTCTATTTAAATAACTGGAGAGATCTGCTGTAGGGCTTAACGATAACAGAACTGTTGTGCATCAAAATTTGCTTTAAATCAAGTGAACCACCACACCTGGGTAAATCAAGTAATTGCGATGTAACCTTTCTTCACTAGAATGGAAATAGCTTGAGTGTGTAATTTGCTTTGCAAATGCACTTCCAAAATTATAACTGCACCCCTACGAGCCTCTACAGTCCGTAAATCCCAAGTTATCTTGCACCGAACTCACAACTATCATTAAGGGTATTATGGTTAAAAGATAAAAGAGGATGGTTATGAGATTGCTGTGGTTTACTAGTATAAAATAGTTTCTTCATATCCGTTGCTTCAACACGACAAAGCATACTCAGTTTATCTACATCTCCTTCTCCTTGAACCTGAAGAACCAATGGAGAATTCATTATTCAGATGCCACCAAACTAGCTTGTCTTGTCTCATTCAGCTGAAACCATCACCCTAAAGAAAGGCAGACACATTGCGTGTCGGAATGTAATTTGGAATCCCCATTACCAGACTAACAATAACTACAAACTCTAAAGAATAATTTGCTAAAAGGCTTTGATAACATTTCTGATTCTTTTTTAAGTCAGTCATTACGTGTCTGCCTTCCTTCATGATAAAACTAACATAATTTCTGTACTGCCTATCTATATAAGGGCTTTTTCCAAGATTCGTGTGACTCAAATATAAATCTCTTGATAAATCTGTAAAACATCATGAAGCACGTCGAATTAATAAATGCCCAGCAAGAGAGCAATTTTCCAGCAGAAGGGATATCAAAATTAAAGTTTGAGCTAAATTTCATCGGACAAGCCATTAGATTTTACCGAAAATTAAACACTGTGCAACAACTTGAATTTTCACTTGCTGACGTAGACGTAGTCAATAGAAAGTTCATGGACTTGAGCAAATCTTGTAAGTACAAGAAGCAATTATTGCAACAGGGATGAATGAATGACTAAAAATATAATTCCTCAGAATATTCGTCTACCACTAAACCAATACACATCGTACCAAGTATATCACATTAAGACGTATCTAGTACAGAAATTACAACAAAAATTGAAATACATTGCACATTGCACAGTCATTTGGGAATTGTTAGAAAGCTTTGGAGAAATCATAGACCGTGTAGAGAATAACCTGCGTCATCAGAAACTGAATCATTTTATGATAATAATCACATATGCACCGCTGCATGATTATTATCGTGCATTCCTCCTAAACCTCATCCTACTCCTGTACTAATTTTGAAAAAAACGAACATCAATGTTCACACATGAAGAGAATATCAAACCTCTCCCTATCTGATGTCTCAGGAAAGGTCCTTCAAGTAGTTACCTACCTACTAATGAGGGTGTAATTTGTTCTTGAAAACTAATCATGGCCTGATGTTTTAGAGTCTTCCTGCCATTTACTAGTAGCAATGGTTATACTGGCTTTTTCCGTACGCTGAGAAATAGTTCTATATACTAGAACATGAATTCAGTACGGAGACTGAAAACTATTTACAAAACTATAAGCAAAACGTTTGGTCATAACTTGCTTTCGATTTTCCTTCATAAGACCTGGCACCTGGTCTCTGGAAAATTTCCAGGAATTCTAGCACCCTTTAGTGCGTGAACAGCACGATTCCTTTTACCTTTTCTGAAAAAAGTAAGCTCATTTTGGTTAACAGTGTAAGCTGGAAAAAAGAGTCATCACAGTAGCACAACATTCCTCACGTAAAGTTTTGATAAAAAACGAGAGAAAAAGAGATGAAGCTCTTCATCTTCAATCCAATTCTCTTACTAGTACACTTGAAAATTCTGTGTAGTAAGATAACCGACGAATATACAGCAAGGCCCTTTCTCTACGCTTAAAAGTAAATGATGTTGAACAACTCACGTAATAAGATCATCATACGAGTGATTTAACATCGAAATAGGTTGCGTTAGTCTTCGTTTCCAGCTGAAGTTGGGCAAGGATGGAAGGAAAGAAAAATATGAAATTGTAAGCTGAATAGAGAAGAGCATAGGGAACGAGAAAAGCACAGAGAGGTTTGAGTTTGGTTGAGATCTTAGGTATCTTTAGTACAGAGCCCAGTTGGTTAAAAGAATCCGTACGAGACGGTTCTATACGCACAGCACGAGGCTGGAGTATTGCAAGATTCATTAGACGCTTTCTTGCATCCATTCACCCATTTCTCTTCAACTTCTGTCCTCTTTCTAAGTGTCTAGTGTTCTACTATATACCTACCAGTACTATATAAACTATTTGAAGCACAAATCTCTGCAAACTGACTTGGCAAAAAGCTGTGAACTAAAAACACCAAGCATTAACTGTGCTGTGACATTTTTTTGTGCAGACACCCAGACATCCCGAGTTTTATTGCTGTTTCACGACCTGCACAACTCGAGCAAGCCTTTATAGTTTCAAGTTCAAGGCCACCTGAGGGTCTTCTATCCAGAGAAAGTCCTATAGACTCGCAAATCACCACACAACTAACTTTCTCCACGAAGACAGACGCACCCCGATCTCCCCACTCGGACTGCCTATACACTTTCACAAACAGTCCGGGTGAAATTACCTTCTTTCGTCATCACTGCCATCAGGAGACTGAAACTGTGTCGATCTCGATAAACTACTCACACCACCGATAGCACAAGTAATGTTACTGGTTATTACTTCTTTTCATCTCGTACTCAAAAACTCCTTCTCCATGCTATGAATCCATAAAAATGCTCACTTAAGTAAGCGTAGGCTTATCTTACATTGCTGTAATTCCTTCACTCCTCAAAAGGAACATATATTAATATAGTCCGTCTAAAAATAATCTCAAGTATCACTAGAGTGTGAGAAAAAAATACTTAATTGATCTCCCCCAGATTGAATTATGTAAGTCAGGATCAGGTTTACTTCATACTGCTTCACGTGAAGTGAATCCGAAGTTCCCATATGCATCAAGCTATCTGCTAGTTGTATTCTCTAAGCTTCACCTGCTCATCTGATTGACATTAATGAGTGTAAAATACTCAGGAATCATGACTTGCATCGATGCATCTGCTCAGCTCCTCCGAATTTATATTATCTTGTTAGTCCTCCAAAATGCTAAAAAAAATCATATTTCACTCTTCGTTAGCCAAAAAGTGAGGTTCAGAATGTATGGAAATAAATTACGAATAGTAAATAAATATTCCTCATTCCAATTCCTAAGTAATTGCTATTCTTCATGTTCTAAAGAACTTCAACAGTCATTATTAGCTTGAAGAGCAAGTAAAAAAACAAAAAATAATTGCTGTTTACTGCAGTAAAGCAAGCGAGGTATGTTGCAATTTCTGGGAATTTAACAAGAAAGTCGCTCTTCAAACTCGACTTGTACGAATGTTTATTAGTAAGCTTTTGGTATCCGAAAATCAACGATTTAGGTGGGAGCTTTTCATCACGCATGAACTTTTTCTAAGATTGCGTAGATAAAGTAACATTTCTCGTGTTTCTGAATTAAAGTATTCAGTATGGACAGATACTAGTGATACTACAGTAAGACACATACACTAAACGAGAACAAGTTTATTCACTTATCTTTCCCTGGAAAAGTCGATAGCTTGGAAGTTCCCATTGCATGAAAATCATATTATTATACTTCTTCCTATAACGACAAGGGACTCATAACCTGTTGGTCGATACATTTCACTCACTCCATTTCACGAGGAACAGAAATTAATGAAAGAATAGAATGGGCAAACTTTCCCCCTCTCTTTCGTATTTACACGGTATTCCTCATCCTCACCAAACATGACAAATATTCACCAAAAATGTCATCACATGAAATGGAAAACGGAATTCCAATGTTCGAAGCATCAAATCCTCTTAAACTTACGTAGATTGTTCGGTGCTTTGATCTAAAAATAAATTTTAATGCGATTCTCTCCACGTTCTTTCAATGTAGATCGATTGATCTACACGTAACCAGCAACCCCTAAGCCCTTCCAATTTAAATGGAGATGGAAGAACCCAAGGGAAACGTGCGGAAGCCTTCGGGTATGTAAACCAAACTGATTCGCATTTGTAGTTCTATTCAATATTCAGACATATCGTGTTTAAAAAGGAATTTGAATTTTTGAATAAAATCTTGTTTTTCTCCAGGCTGGGGATCTAGACATACTATGGCTATCCTCGGATTCTGGGCCTTCGCTATGTCTTATGCGATGCGGTTTAACATCAGTATAGCCATAGTCTCGATGGTTAATCAGACTTATATCGATAACTACAAGAGAGAACATGGAAGCCAAGATGGGAACATGACAGGTGGTGCAGCGTCCCAAACTTGTGGTCACCTCAAGGCAGATGGATCCTATGATGAAAACGGCACGTTGATTGACAACGGAAGTCTTGAGGCTGAAGGTGAATTCAATTGGGATCCTATTGAGCAAGGAGTCATCTTGGGGTCCTTTTTCTGGGGATACGTCCTCACTCAAATGCCCGGTGGAATTTTGACACATAAATACGGAGGAAAGTGGCCACTTGGATTGGGACTTTTCTTCGCCGGTTTAGCTACCGTCTTGACACCTGTGGCTGCCAGATCACACAAGTATTGGCTTTGTCTAGCTAGAGTCGTTTGTGGACTTGGAGAGGTAATTTATCAATCGCATCACTGTTTTTATCCCTTCATGCTTGTCACAGAGTAACGCAAAGGCTTGTCTTTAATTCTATTTAATTAACTTGTAAGGATATATCAATGTAGACATTTAATTAACTTTATTCGACATTCGCCACCACAACGGGCCATAAAAATTCACATTCCGTTCACTCGGCAGGTTTACAGCAGTTTGTAGAATTACAACCTTAACCTCTGAGGTCATAGATTACTCCATTTAACGTCAAATGAGCAGAAAACAGACAACTACAGCTCATTTGATGATGCAGTTTATTAAGCCGGTGTCAAAATGTCAGATCAAGAGATATCAATTCTAGGAAATCATGAATCTTTAAGCTTTAAACTGTCTTGCATCATGAGATAAGATAGATTTGCGTAATGCAAGGAAATGCTGTGCATTCCATTTAGGTGCCTTCCCATGAAGACTCTTATCAATAAATTTCATGAATTCATGAAGATGAATGACAATCGCAGAGCGCATTTAAGATAACCTAGGAACTCCCCAAACATAATAATAATATGCAGTGTATGAGTTAATCAGATCGGAGTTTTATGATTTGGGGTAACTTGGGATATAGTCGACCCACCTCCTCGTTTCTCCGAGCCTTTTGGACCATGAAATGTTCTTATTCTTTTAGTCACGGTCTGATGCGAATTGAATGATTAGTGTTCGCCCAGCAAAACTCCTAACATTTCTTTCGATTAGATCTGACAGTGTAGGTACAATGCACAAAGCAGATTGATTGCAGTTTTACAATGGAAATCCGAAAGAAAAATATGTTTTTTGAGGCAGTCTAACTTGTAAAATTAAAACAACACACAAACATCACTTGATTGAGATAAATGTAGAAGAAAAACATATTATTTAGAATGTTGAAAAAACGAATATGATTGTTGTATTTTTAGGGATTTGCATTTCCTTCAATGCACGGCCTTTTGGCTCAGTGGGCACCTGCAGAGGAGAAAAGTAAACTTGCCAGTATTGTTTATGCCGGTAAGTAATCAAAAACATGATAATTATACCTACCACCTCTACACGTCTTCTTCTTATAAAAACCAACATCAAGTTTAGCAAAACCAGTCGAAACCTTCAATTAGCTTATTTTGTTACATAAATGAAACTCACAGGAGCCCAATTTGGAACTGCTGCTACGATGATTTTGAGTGGATACTTAATTCACGGCAATGTCTTGGGAGGATGGCCCGCAGTATTTTACGTCATCGGAGGTCTCACCATTCTCTGGTTCATCTTGTGGTCATTCTTCGTCTTCGACACCCCAGCCGATCATCCCAGAATCTCAACGGACGAATTAAACTATATTGAAAAATCCATCGGAAACCAGTCATCCAAGGTTAATAAATCCCTTACGCATTCTCACATAATTGGATTCCACACGTAACGCATAAATTACCTCAACAGGTCAAAATCCCAACTCCATGGAAAGCTATTTTTACATCAATGCCGTTCTGGGCCATTATGGTTGGACACATTGGACACGCTTGGGGACTGTACACTCTTCTTCATGAACTTCCTACGTATCTCAAATCAGTTCTTCACTTTGATATTAAACAAGTAAGTCGCTTTTATATAAAACTCCACGAAGGTGTGTGTCTAATGATTCAGTAATGATCGATTGTTATCTAAAAATAATCACACACAACCTCTTCATCTATTTTCTCTATTCATTCTCCACCACAGAACAGTTGGCTTTCAGCTCTGCCGTACATTTTGATGTGGATTGCATCCATCTTCCTTACTCAAATTGCTGACACTCTTATTGCCAAAAAGATCCTCAAAACTGTTGTTGTGAGGAAAGCTTGTCAGAGTATTGGTGAGTAATTCTCTAATCACCTCATTTGATCGATTGAAGAAATCTGATCATCTTCTCATGAATAAATTGCTTGTAAAAGTCAAGTCATGTTAATCTCACGGGCGATTTTGTTCACTCCAGCACACATCGGCTCTGCAGTCCTTCTCATCGGAGCCTCCTACAGTGGATGCAGCCGAGCAGCAACCGTGTCACTCCTGACTCTCTCAGTTGCCATAAATGGAGCAATCTACGGAGGATATGTAGTCAATGTAGGTTTCAGTTTACACAATTTAATTTTACGATCATCCCAACCCATAAACGGAATTACTGCAATTGCAATTCTATTTAATTTCAGCATGTCGACATTGCCAGAAATCACGCTGGAGTCTTGAGTGGTATAACTCACACAGTAGCCAACATCACTGGATTCTGCGTCCCTTACGTAGCTGGTCTCCTTCTTAGCAAAGATGTATGCCATTTTCAGAGACTCTCACAAAAGCTGCATGCATTTCCACTGAATGCATAATTTATTAATGTTCATTAATTTATTTCCAGCCTTCGCTCGAAAACTGGCAGTACGTGTTTTTCATCGCAGCTGCTGTCTACATCGCTGATGTCATTTTCTACGTCATTTTTGCATCGGCTTCTGAACAACCTTGGAATCGAGGGTATGCTTCTCCAGGGGCATCCAAGTCTTAAAGCTACCAGTTGTGATTACTAGGATATAGAATTTAGCAATTTAGAATAGCTATACAAATCACATGTTTTAACTATGTGTAGTGATTTGTCCCAATGGGACTTGTCCCTAGCCAACGTCATTTTTAACCAGGAATACCAATGAAGTTCAATGAGTATTTTTGAAAAGAGATTCTTTTCCTCAGATATATCAAAGAACACATACGGTACTCTACTCGCGATGTTAATTAATATACACAAATTAGGTTTATTCATCTATACTTGTTAGATCATTTACATTACGTGTCATAGGGAGTTTAATATACTTTAAGCTTGTAAACTTTATTTGTAGTTATCTCTTTCTTCGACAGTCGAATAGCGAGAGAATAGTTGACTTCACAATTTCACACTAAATGTCACATGCATGAAACATTTACATGGATGCATTTATTTGCACATCATAGAACATCTAGTGTAATTAGAAATATTCCATTTTGTTAGTTCCAGTATGTAGCTTTAATGCAAACAGTCATGTTTAGAGAATGTATGAATGCTGATAATCTCCGAGTCTTTCTCGGTAAAAAAAGTACGATGCTTGGGATCAACTTCTTCACATGTTTATGAGGATAACTGTGATTGTGAAAGGTCGTTCAGGGTCTTAGATTTTTAAATACCATCCTGTGAGGTGCCAATCAATGTGTGTGTGTGTGTTATGTTAGCATGAATTAATAGTTTTGTTTTCTTCAGTCTTATAGATAAGAAATCTAGGTTAATAATATTCAATCATTCGTTTTGTATCGTATTGTGTAGACTGTATATAATCCTTTTGTAAATAGATATTAGATGCGTCTTTTGTTACTACTTTTCTTCCACGTAAAAGTTATGTCTTGTCAAAGTTTGCTAAAACGGATGCTTTCGAAACGTATGCTGGTATCATGTCGATTAATTAAAATGCGTATAAAGTACAGGCGTATGATTATATGAAAACATTGTTCAAACTCTGTCAAAGTTAATTAATGGATCTTCAGAGTAGAGGAATCTATCACGATACAAAATTAATATTCTCACAACACAAGATGCGTATCTATCAAATATATATGAATGTTCATGAATGTAATATTTTTGTAGATTAATAAATTCAAAAATTCATAAAAAATGAAAAACAAAGAGATTTACATTTATTATAAGGATTAATTATGCAAAAAATGAAATTAATTAACTTTAACCCTTCACATGCACCAGCCATCCTACTAGCCTATTGTGAGCTGAAGTCAAAAGACAAATTGACTTATAACGTCTGGAAAATGGAAATACAACACAGATTAAATAATTATTAAGGAATAACTCAACAACCTTTTCAAGACAATTAGATACGCTTACGCTCATTACCCTGTTACGATATGATCACTTTCAATTGATAAATAAGGAGGTTAAATAGAAGAGTGTTCTTTTCTGAGCAATCACAGATTGTTTTCTGTGATAAAGACATGATATCTTTGAATGAACCGATTTTACACATCAGAGTTCATCGGATAAGCCGAGACTTGATCAGTGAATTGGACAGACGAATATCTCGGAGTGGTTCCAGATCTCGAGTTTCCTCCGCCTCGTTGCTGTTGCTCCGAGGATCCTTGTTGAGGTTGAGATGGCGGACCCTGCGAAGACCCTTGACCTTGTTCTCCTCCATCAATAGTTTGGTATCCTTGCTTTCCAGATGAACTCCTGTCGAACACTCCAATTATGTCGCCAAATGCTCCACGCATTCCAACTCCATCATTGTCTCGATCCCCAAACAATCTGTACAGAAGGACTGCAGTTATCCCCCGAAGAACTGCGTTCGCGATGGCCAGTCCGAAGTAAACCTTCTCTCTTGAGGGACCTTCACAGTTAAAAGAAACATTCCAAACTTGTTTCTAAAATGCCGATGATTATAAAGATTTGAAATTAGAAAAGACTGACCTGCTCGTGGCCAGTTGGACAGTGCGAACGCATCCATCACGATACTCGCCACGTTAATTAAGAAAGCCTAATAAATTAAATACTCGTTAATATTTAATTGCATGAAATCGAAATATTGATGCAGACAGCCTACCATTGCTACTGAGTCCATGTTATCCGACGCAATCGCCCACATAATGGAAATCATGAAAATTAAATTGTAGTACAAATATCCAGTAGGAACTAAATAAGGAGACTCCATCCCCCTTTTACAGAACACCAAAAATTCCATTTAGTATTCACGCACCACGACTTTATAGGTATTTGTTGCTAGTTAATTAGCTTACCATGAGGAAAGCACCAAATGGGCCAAGAAAACCACCTGAATGTTTCAAAATCAAGATTATTTAAAATAACCATTTGTTAGAAGTACAACAGTCAGTCACAGTTAAAATACCTTCAAAAGTCCAGACGCAGATTCATTCCTTGATTGAGCCATTCTGTACCCTGAAAATTCGCAGAGATCTTTCTTTACTTCGTAACCTCGTTATTGGAAGATTGGAACTAAAATTAGATTTGCTCTTTCAAAAATAATCGTACGTTGGCCCGAGAAATGATACACTTTGTCCTTAAATCCAATAAGCAGCTATCGCGAACTAAATTGTTACGATATTATGAAACACCTGTGTACGCATCAAAATACGAATGACCAAGGAGAAAGAAGTCATATAAGTAGACGAAGAGCTCAATAACTTGATTCCAGTACCTAAGTCTTTATACGTAATCCTCCATCCATCCAGCCTGCCTACGAAATATTTCAAGCAACTTTTTTCTAGCATTTTTTCTTCGTCTTGGTCTGATCTACCTGTCCTATTGTGTTGTCCCAAGCAAGTAAGTGCATTTCAGGCTTACATAACACTCCAGTTGAAGCTGAAGCAACATAGGATCAAACATTGGTCGCACATATTTAAAGTAGTACGTACGCTGTCCAATATTGCCATTCTAATCTACTGCCTTCCATTACATTAAATTCGTTCGTTCCTCATCTTCCAATTCCAAGTCACAAACAAGAATGATATGACACATGAATCAGCAATTCATATGATAAATAATGATATTGTTCCATTTGTACTATAAAATAGAGCATTTAATTTGCATATTACTTCGTCGCCTGCCACCAGATTGATTGATATTTCACTTACTATTATATTATGCTATGATCCATGTATTCGTAGCTTACATGCTCCCACAGAATTGCAATCTAACTGTCTCTACTATAATAATGAATAGAAGCTCTGAAATAGGAAATCGATAATGACACAAATATTTTTAAACAAAAAGTACACTCCTATGTCATATGAGTAGCTTCATGTTTTCGAGATATCTAGGTAGATTCTAAATTCTAGGATTAGCGTTTAGTGAAGACACAGTGAGGAGTTGTGACTCAGAGTGCCCCGGAGAATCGGAGGCATATTTCTCAATTCAACTTGGACCCACTGCTCTTCTCAGCCTCTCGTGTTATTGCATTGCCATCGGGTTTCTCCACGTGTGTTTAAAGATTGAAATACTAACCGATAATACTTCGCTTATCGAAAGATTTCGAGATTTCGTTGTTTCTTTGTGCAGAATAATCTTTAAAGATGGTTGTCTTCGCGTGCAATTCTTGCGGAGCGTCGTTGAAAAAGAATCAAGTGGATAAGCATGCCTTTCAGTGTCGTGTGTCGACTGTTTCGTGCATGGACTGCCAGAAGGACTTCAGGTGTGTGCATAATTTTTATTTTGCTATTTATATTTTTATTATGCCTACGAAATTTCCAAAATAAAGATTACTATTTTTGAATGAATTTTAAATAGCATGCAAGATTATGGAGCACACATCAAGTGCATCAGTGAAGTGGAAAAGTATTCAGCGACTGGTTGGAAGGCTCCAGCCAATTTCAACAAAGGCGAGAAGAAACAACAGGCCTGGGTGGATACGGTGAATGATACCCTTAAGAAACACGCCAGTACTCTAACGCCCAAGTGTAGAAGTCTCTTGCAAACTATCGCTAAACATGACAATGTTCCCAGGAAGAAGCCCAAGTTTATGGTGAGCTTATAAGCTATAAGCGTGTGTGCGTGTTCGGGGTTCAAATAGTAAAGCATGTAATTTTTTGTTACTTTGTAGAACTTCATTACGAATGTAACCAAGAATTACTTCGACCACAGAACTGTGGAGGAAGTTTGGACTATGGTGGATGAAGAATGGAAAGCCCAAGCTGCAGCGTTGAAAGGAGAGAACGATTCCAAAGGAAACAAGGGACAGGACAAGAAAGAAAACTCTGAGCAGGTGGATAGTAAGACTGAAGAAAAGGATGGAGAAAGTAACGAAGTTGCGGATGCTGGAGAAAATAAGCTAAGCAAGAGAGAAAAGAAAGAAGCTAGAAGACAGAAGCAACATAAAGAGGAAAAGAAGGAGAAGACCAAAAAGACTTCTGTTGGTGAAGATGATGCTGAGGAGACGAAGGAAAATGGTGAGGGTACAAATGGTCATGCAGAAAATGGAAGCTGTGAGGCTTCCGAAGACAACAAAAGTAAGAAGGAGTCCAAGAAGGACAAGAAGAAGAGAAAGCGACTTGAGAGTGGAAGTGAAATTACCGAATCGAAGAAGCTAAAAAACAGTGAAGAAGGTAATGAAGATTGAATAAACCTATACTATTTATATAGTAGCATATATAAAATCAAACCCAATTGTCAGCTATTAATTATTTTAAAATTCAACATTCTTGTGTATAGAAAATGAAAACCAAGAAAACGGTGCCAACGACGCCGAAGAAGATGAATCTGCTTCAAGCCAAGACTTCAAATGGGGAACTATAATCAAAGAAGTCTTAGAGAAACAGCCCAACCATGAAATTGCGATGAAGAAGTTACAAAAGAAAGTCCTTTCCCACTACTACGCTGTTGTTGGAGATTCCAAAGGAGCAAAGTCCAAGGAAGAACTCATTTCCAAGCTAAATAAAAAATTAAAGAAATCACAGTTTAAAGTATTTAAGGATAACGTAAAGCTCGCCGAGTAACTTGTATCGTCGATTGTGGTATTATCTTTTGAAATCAAACTTTTGTACAGTTCCCATTGTTTTCTCTGTAATGATTTCCTCTTTTTGACCATCAAATATGACTTTAATATCGTTACTTCTGCACGTACATAGTACATATTATTACATTTGTAGCTGCTACAACTCTCATAGACTATTTCCCCTTCACTGGAGACATACATTAACCCTTGAGTTTTATAAACTGTGCCCTCAGCAATAAAAACATAAAATAATCTAAAATCTTGCTTCCATCACCAATTCATCATTTTTATGACATTTATGCTCAACCAATGTACATTGTAGTCTTACGAAAATAGATTATTTCCCAGGTCTTAATGCATTTTACAGCTATGGGCAGCTATGGGAAGAAACAGTTATGCATTCATGATAAGAATAGAAGCCAACAGCTCAACAGCCAAAGCCATTCCAGTGCAGAGTAGCCAAAGCTTGACTGACACGAAACAGTTACACATACACAAAACAGCACAACAACAACATTCGGCCTTTCACTTTCTCTCCTGTCTGCTAACTCCTTCCTTCTCACACGAAGTCAGCAGCCCATCAGCCACATCGACATAATTTTCCAGTGTCGCGTCACGGCTGTCACGACATCGTCCTCCACTTTTCTCCAGTCACGTCATAGTCACCACGTCACCAGAGAATCCATCCCACGGTCACACGGCAGACGTCGAGACGTGACGTCATCATCTGGTAAGTACTTTTAGATGTTTTCATCAGTATTTTTATTCTGTCACAGGGTTGTTTATAGTTTTAACACATTTAACATTGACAGCACACTACATATTGTATAGTAGAATTATAGCTAATTAATAAAACTAATAATTGTGATTTGTTGTGTCAGTGTGAAAGGTTCATCGTTGACTTCACATCAGGATGGAGGTGACACTGCCTTCATCGTCGTTCGAAACACTGGCCATTGAAGATGACCGTTGCGGGTCGAGCTCATGGGAATCAATGGAAGAGGCTGAGGGCTTCATGGACCCGGGTCAATTAGTCTGGGGGAACACTGTGGTATGATCATTACATTAATTAGACAGTTCAACTGCTACAAGTGGGTTTCATTAGTTCAATTCTGTATTACTGTAATCTGTGATAGATCGTGAGCAAGATTTTCAACTTTCTTCCGCTCTCAGACTTGAAGGCATGTCGGTTCGTATGTCCACAGTGGAATAAAATCGCCGTGTCGAGAGCTCATCTAGGATCAAAGAATTTGATCAAAATTGGGCCAAGCAACTTTGACGACTTCTTGCAGCTGTTGAAGAAATCAGATCAGCCCTTCTGTAGGAAATTCGATTTTTCAGAGGTTGAATGGGATTTCAATCGAGTTGCTGGATTCAAAAAGCTGTTTAAGCACGCACTTAGCAGTTTGTCACTGTCTTACTGCAAAGCACTGAAGGCTCACAGCATCATGAAGCTTATGATGTGTCCGAATATGCAAGAACTGAAGATTACGGGTGATCTGTTCCGTTCCGTGGTTGACGTGGACAATTTATTTATGAAACAAGAGAAGCTAGAAAGATTAGGAAGGCTGGAACTTACATCTTCCCAAGAATTTGGACAAGTTAGTCTGCCGGTTATCCAACAAATTCTGACCCATTCGCCTCAACTTCGAACGGTGTTCATTAAAAGAAGCCAATCCCTATGGAGGAATTTTGTGACTGCAGCCAGTGCTGTTCCTGGCTCTGGATTCCGAACGATTGAACTGTCGGAGATGGAAAACCGATTAGAAATGGATATGTTCGACGAACTCAGCCCCAAGCTTAAAGAACTATGGAGTTGCAAGTTTGAAAATTGCTTTCTGGGACCGGAATTTCTTCAAGCTTTCCTTGTTATGTTCAAAAACTCGTTGACCGAGCTTCGTATTAATGGAACTCAAGATCAAATCCTTACCTTAGCGCTACACGACCTTCAACTCACCCGCATGGTCCATCTGACACTGCCTGTTGATGGGATCGGGTCTAATGATGGACACACTATTTTACAAAGCATGCCAAATCTCAAGACTTTAGAAGTTTCAGGACTGTTTCGTACAACTTTTGAATTATCAGCTGGAGAATTGCTCTCTGTTACATCAGAGGAGTATGAAACTGTGGAGACTTTACGCATTGTTGACAGTCCTCAGACGAATGCCCTCATGTCTGCAGAAAAGTGTCGAGAGTTTTCAAAAATTGCTACACTTTTACCTCTTAGATCCAAACGGTTCAAATCATCTCTTCTTCGGTTCAACAGTCGATGTTTGCGTAATATTTACCGAAATCACGCAGAGCTGGAAGAACTAGTCGTCCTGAACTGCTCAAAGGACTGTACTGATGCACTGACTGGGATCTCGCAACCTGTTTGCAAGAAGATTGCCAATCGCCGCAGTTTCGCAGTGGTGGATTTGAACAAAGTCCGATTGTTGCCTTCTTTAGGCGTTCTAAAAAGTAAAGCATTCTTGATTGCTCCTTAATCATTGGTTGCCACTTATGAAATGTATTCTCATAAAAATGTTTTACTTTCTATAGATTTAAAACACTTGGAGATCTCGATTTTAGGAGATCCGCCTAAAGCGGAGGTCACTCTAGTTTATGTTCTGTTTGGTGTTTGTCAAATTAAATCCTTGCAAATTCTGAAGTTGTCAAATGTGACGGTAAGTGACATCAAAGCAGCTATGTTTTAGAAAAGTGTATTGCGTGTTTTGATACGTTCACTATAATAATAATAATTCATAATTTTAATTTCGCAGATATCTGATGTTGTCTTTCTTGCCTTATCCAAAAGTCTAAACCTGACTGCTTGCTATGTTGATGGATCAGTTCAGTTATGGAATCAGTTTTTAGAAGAATCGCGTAATGTGAGAATTCGGAGTTTCCTATTACCTCCTGGATTTTGTGAGGACACTGCCACGGGTGCAACTTCTTCATCTCCCTTGCAGGAGAGACTAGTAAATATCCCATAATTATTTTGTAAATTGTGAGTAGCGTAGTTGACCAGGGAAATAATATGAATTTAAACACAAGTATCTCTCAATAGATCCTGAACAAAATTATTTCCTACCTCAAACGCCCGGAAATGTTCCCTTTACGTCTTGTGTCGAAAGCTTGGTACTCCTCAGTAACTGAAAGGCTTCATTCAATGTGCAACTCCACAACGTCCTGTGATGAAGTTCCTGGAAACTTAGCGACGTATACGACATCCCCCCGAAACTCGACACCACAAGGAGATGCTGGTTTTGCTGGTGAAGCACTGGTGGTGAATCAAAAATTTAGTGATTTGCGTTCAGCTCTACAAGTATTGGAAGACAATCCCTCCATTACTAAACTTGTGATTAAAACTATGAGCAAACCTATGCTGGATTGCACGAACCTGATTTACGGTTCTTTGATGCGTTCGTCGAAGAAGCGAAACTGCAGAGAACTCAGGAAAGTAGTTTATTGGTACTTCCCTCATGGTGCTGGCCTTGTTAATAAAGTTAGTGTAAAAAATGGTCCTGACCGAACAACATTGCTAGTTTTTGGATGTTGGACGAAGAGAGATCTTGGCTTGTTGGAGTTCTTAAATCCCAATTCTCAGATCAAATCCATTGAGCTCATCGGTCTTATTCCAGAAGTGTATGACCTCCTCCTTCCCAAACTGACTACAATGCAACAAGTTGAATCAATCTCCATCAAGCCTTTCAGTGAAAACTACACAAGTGAATTAGCACGACAGCATCTACAGATACTTGCAAGTGCCTCATTTGGTCTACGAAAATTATCGATGCAAAAGTTACAAGCACCACCTGATGCAGTGGCAGAACTAATTCGAAGACATCGTTTTACTCTCGAGACTATCGAAGTACAGAATTTCGTCAATGTGTCGGATAGATTATCCTTCGCCATACCGAATTTACGGGTACTCCAGTTGGATGAGCCACCAGGAACTCTTCTATGGAGCACTCTAAATATTAATCAAAGCATTGAAACTATTCGTGTGGAAAGAACAGGTTACAACTTCAAGCAAACTAAAAGCAATGCGATTCCCAGTTGCGATTCTGGAAATGAAGAATTTGAACACTCGGCAAAAGAAATGTTGTGTGATGTCAACTTATTTCTGGAATATATGTCAAATCGACGAGCTGGCCCTCAAAAGTCTGTTCTTCAGGCTGGTACAGATTCAGCTTTGAAATTCGTGAGCCATTTCCGATTTCTCACTTCCCTTACAATCCGTGGGGTTCACGCTCATTACGGAATTCTGCAAGGCATCTTTAAAAATTTGCCACAACTGGAGAAACTCATCTTAGCTAGTTTTGCCGGATGTACTGACGAAATTCTGACTGGGATTCCGAAAGACACCCTAGAAAAAATGGATCTCCTAAATCCATTACAACTTAAAACCAGCCACGATGCCTTCAAACTGGAAAAATCACGACCATCCCTCCGAAATATGAAAGGTGAGTTTCCTTGAGATAGTATAATTATAAGGATAAATTAATTTCTTACTGAGGTTTTATATAATTAATTCTTTTGTTCAATGTAGATCTGGTTCATCTTGATCTTGATGACCAGTTGCCCTGCTCTGATCTATCCATTTTATTTGGAGTTATCAAATTGAAGAAACTGAAGTATTTTAGCTGCAGAAAATGGAGGGTATGTGAACTGTACACACTTGAATTACAATTTAATTCTAGCAATGCATAGTTAAATACAATTTTCTGATTTGACATATCTTAGATAACGGATGTAGGCATTCGACTTCTGACTGATTTCTTGCCTCTTGAGACTCTGGTTGTTGATGAGCTATCACCCATCTCCAATTTTGGCCTCAAGTACTTCTCCAACAACAGTTGTGGTAAATACATTGTACATAAGATAGATCCCAAATTAAGAGGAACATACTCATCTTGACGCTTGTTATTTCGTATGTTGGAAAAAGAACCAACTTGTGTGCAATTATTGTGAACTTATATTTAAGAGCAACTGTTTTCAAAGCTTCTTTATTATATTAAAAAAGATGAGCCCTTTAGGCTGCCACAGTGCTACTATTAATAGTCTCGTAGTGTGTAGATTAGCTCTTAATATACTGACTGATTATTACTAGAAATGATTTTAGTAAATATGAATGGTGTATTACAATAAAAATTATTCTGTTCAAAATTTCAACTGCTTTCGTAATCGGTTTATTCATTTTTAATCAAGTTACTACCAATATGCATTATCACAGAATCCCCATATATTGTAGCAGGCTTCTGGTAGTAAAGTATCACATTTGATTCCTCGTTGCACCATTCGTTCTCTGTGATGAATGAGTCTGGGATAAGCTTTTTGGGTGACATTTAGAGCGACAGTTGGATATGACCACAATCTTTCAGCGTACGCTGCTCCTCTTGGCCACATTTTCATGTCCATATTCAAAGGGTCAGTCTACACACCGTAGAAAGGGTTAAATGTTATCAACTTTTTCACAGCATGTATTTCGCAGCTTGATATCTTTTGAGTCAGCTAACCTTCTCAGACCATAACGTTGCAGTTCCTCCCATCAGTTTTCCTGTGTCGTACAGTTCTTGCATCTTTTCCCTTCCAACTTGACGCTCTACTTGTCCCAGGATATCATTTGCGTATATTTGCTGGAGTACATAAAAACGCATTTTAAAATTACCCTGTTTTTAACCCCCCCCCCCCCATCTTGCAAGTACCTGCCAGGTCTTAATGAGTACTGCCGGATTAACGTAATTTCCCCTCCACGGTCCATAACCGTGATCGAGATACAATGTATCGTTGTTTGAAAAGATGACCCTGTAACCTTCTTCATAGATGCCTGCAGTGATATCATCGGTTGCTATAATCAGTAAAAAGGCAAATTCAAAATCGTCCGTGTGTCGTAACTGCTTTCAAACTTTAGAAATAGCAACCTTTGCTCCATATCTGAATAATGTAATCCTGAGGTGGAAGGTACTGTCTAGCGTGATTAGTCATTTCCGATGTCCACACGATCGCAGAGATTGCTTTTCCTCCGTTAGCCTCTTTCAATCTCTCCAGAGCTTTAGAGTGCAATATAAACTGTTAACATTAGTGCTAATTGTAAAATTTGTGACCCTAAGTACCTGACTCCTGAAACACTCCCCACAGTTCCATAATATCTGTAGTGTTGTGAGTTGCCAACCAGTCAGTAATCTCTGGATAAGCCATCCAGCACTTGAAAGAAATCTCATCTCCCCCCATGTGGAACACATCTGTGTCAAAAACTTCCAAGAAGTCTCGATACAGCTCCCCTAATCATAAACCACAAACTAGAATATTTTTTCTCCCAATAATCCCAACGACTTCATGTGCTTGAGTGCTTACCTAAGATCCGATAAGTATTTTCATTGAGAGGATTAAGTTGTCCGCATGGAGGCTGAATGCAATAATCCAAATAGGGTTGCGCGTTAATGCACATAGACAGCAATCCAAGTCCTTCCTTTTCTCCCCATTGCCACCCGTTTCCTGTACAAATCAGTCAAATTTAGCTAACTGTTAATGACAGAATGTCAGTAGCTTTTGAATTACCTGCATGAGACGGTATATCCAATTCTGGAATCACCTGTTCATGTAGTCAAATCGTAGTGAACAAATCGAGTATTGCTACAAACAGTATTGTCTAAGGATTGTCTACTTACCTTCACACCTCGTTGATTAGCATACTCAATTACTTCCAATACATCCTGTGGATAGTAAATCTTGTTTGCCCCAAAAGTCCCATACTTGGCCATTAAAGGAACTCGGTTGGAGTAAAATGGGAAGGAGTTGCTGTCAGTAATATGCCAATGGAGAACATTCATTTTGTTGTATGAAATTCCATCGATAAGCCGCTTCAAGTCTGAAATCGGGTAGAAATTTCTTGCTGTGTCCAACAGAAGCCCCCGGTACACGAATGCTGGCTTATCTTGGATTGTTACTGAGTCGACGATCTACAAAACATAACGCTGGTTCCTAGTACCCATACTATCTAGTTTCGTATAGTCGTATTCTCATACATGAAGGACTTTAAGTTCACTGTCGAAATCCATTAACTGAGCTAGCGTCTCCAGTCCATGCCTAACTCCAAAGAATGTCGCCCCACTGATTGAAACGACGACAGACCTTTGAGGGACCTGCAGGTCACAAACATACAAGTTATACAAAACCCTGAGTACTCATAATCTGAGGAGTAGAACCCTGAAATTTACTCACATCAGTTGTAGTTATTGTCAGACTGTAGGTCTCATCCGTATCCAATGTGAACTTCTTTTCTACACTTTGCACAGTGAGTCTGATTTCCACCGAATTGGGAACTGGTTGTTCTACTTCTCCAGCAGGAATTTTCTACAAAATCATTTTACTTCCATGAGTTTCTGTTTGGTATGCTTCCAGGAACTCTTCAACATTACCAGGTTCACATAGCCCCGAAAGATTTCCGACGCTTCACTGATCATTCCCAAAAGGATTGCATCGTTCTCTGGAACCGATGGAGGAGCAAAGACCAGATTTTGACGGTTGAATGGAGTTAGTCTTTGTCCGAGAGCAGTCTAAAAATGAATTCAATAGAAATCATAAGTATCCATTTAAAACTTACCAGGATATATGGAATCATTCAAACACACACCTGAATTGTAGGATACGGCCATAGCGGTCCATAAGGTCCACAAGTAAGAATGCACGTGTTGAAGGGGATTTTTCCAGTTGAATTGGATTCAACTTCATCCCTTTGACACGCGGGTCCATCTAAATCCTCTTTACACCGATAAGTCCATGGATAATCCGAATCCCTATAAGGTACACAGTCTGTCTAGTTAGAGAATATTTTCATAGGGAAAAAGAAATCGAGCAACCTTACTACTATTAGAAAGTCATTAAAAGAAGTCTTACGTGAAACCTTGTCCTACTACAAGTTGGCTCAATGAAAGTGAAACAAGAAATAGGACGAAAGTGGTTGTTCGATTACACCGCATGTTGACTGAATGTCACCTTTCAGTCAATTGGCATCTGAAGACTAACTGAAGATCTGGATTACGTTATGCTTCTCCACAAATTAATAACTACTACTGCCACCACCACCTGTTACACTTAATAAGATTACGTCTGAACTTCAGCGTCTAGGGGCAAAGACAGATGCTATTAACTAGCAACTTTCCTATTATATCTATCGATCTATGAAATACAGATGATGTCAGCAATCACCACATTCATCTCAATCAACTTATCCACTCTACTACTTTGTACATGACATCTCCATCCCTTTTATAACCCAAGTGGCTTTATTCTTTGCATAAAGTATTATTGTTATAGCTCATAACAATTCTCCACTCCAGTAGAGATCAAAATGATACGCAAGAGATGCACGCGAAAGTTTATTGATAATCAATTATTATCGACAGCAGTTTACTTGATGACTAATGTCTCGACGTAATTATAGAGCATATCGCATTGATTTTGTATACGCAGTTTGTCTCTAATAATTAAAAAAGTATTTATCAAGTGGTGTGGCTGATAAAACTGAACAAGGATTGGATGCAAGAGAAATTGCACACGGGTGTGTTGTTTCTTGATTTCCAACAAATAACAATTATTTTTTGGGTTTATAGCACTCTGTGCTCTCATTTCCTTTGATTTTGATGCTAGAACGCATTTAGTGACATAACCTCCCACATAATTATGGTTATTTGATTCAAGTCTGCGAGTAGAAACTGGATTTGTGGAACTTGAAATTGCTTTTGTAGTTCATGTATCACGTCATCTCATATGTGCTCCTAATCTGAGCCCCAATGGTAATTTTAGGGCTTTTGTAACGCTATCCGATATCCAAATCACTTAGGGAGTTGAGTGCATTTTTACGTGCAGTATTGTCAATTTGATTCGAAATCAAAATCAATTTAAGTCTGACTGAGTACGAATTTTGTTTTATTTTCCGGTTAGATTCTTTAGTGTACAAAAATTACAAACGTACAAGATACGGATACATTTATAGAATTATTATACTTCTAATTTATTTTTAACTGAATATTTTAACTTCACTCGGTGTTTGAACATTCATCTTGATTGCATTTAAATTAACACAAAACTTAATGAACGATATAATGTCAAGATACAAGTAAAAATAAGAGCTCGTAACAGATATTAAATTATGAACACTGTAATTGAATTCTAGAGAGACAGTTTGCACTTTTCTAGAATACAAAAAATACTATACGTGTGATTAAAAATATTCAACTGAGATTACACTGACATTCTTTCCTTTTTTGGCCTACTTAACATCTAGAATAAGGCACAGTTACTTTGTGGGAAACACCTATCGTGTCTGTCATTAGTTTGATATACTATGAGTCAAAAAATAACATTGTAACTTTGTAAAATCAAATGAAACGGCAGCCAACAGAGTTTAAGGAACTCCTCCTAACTCGCGAATATTGTGAACGTGTTTGTATACAACCCAAAATCCTATACCACGGTAAATTAAGTAAAAGATTGATAAAAGCATTGATAAGAATGTCGATCCCGTTGATAAGAGCGTTATTATAAAGATGAACATCACAAAGATGATGAGAGCTTTGAGTCCAAGCCATCCCATGAACGGTTGTTCCGTTTTCTATAATACCGAAAATAGTATTAGTGATTCTCTTTTAAAATTCTTTTTATAGTTTTACTGAAATATTTGAATTAATCTTACACTGCGTCTTAACGCTTGATGAAGCATAAATGCCATCGTAAGTTCCAATAAGTTGAACAATATTGCTATGCCCCACACTGCACACCGGAACATTCTGAGATCAGCAGCTACAGGGAATAAAATTACATAAATTGATTACTTTATGCAAATCATAACTCTGCACATCCCACAGCTATAAAATATTGTTTAGTTCCATACATCGACCAGGATTATCAAAGTCAATCTTGACATCTTGAATTGTCATTGTATTAGCGAGAATCCAATCAATAAATGTGTATCCAGAGTTGTAGGCTCCCATCGTCAAGAGGAATCCAAAGAAAAATGTAACCACCGCGTAAAATGTAATAGGAAAGATTGACAGAACCTACAAAGTAGGATGAACATTCCCATTAATTCACAAATGTTATCAAAGAAATTCGTTGCGGTTAGCTTTTATCGATATCCATATCAAATTAATTTACTGTTTTTCTCACCATATCAAGGATGGCTATGATCCTGACTCCTCTTAATGA
Organism: Isotomurus maculatus; assembly: GCA_034696585.1. Taxonomy (NCBI): domain Eukaryota; kingdom Metazoa; phylum Arthropoda; class Collembola; order Entomobryomorpha; family Isotomidae; genus Isotomurus; species Isotomurus maculatus. The sequence continues at coordinate 23,791 of JAQGAC010000324.1, forward strand.
CTCCTCGTATCCCATATTGAGTTGGTTGTACACTTAATTATTGTGACAGTTTTATCGCCTTTTCGTATCGATTTCGAATTAAATCTTCACCGGTACAGTAATAAATCTTCTTGGAGGATTAAATTGAAGCTAGTATAGACTGATTGATCAATAGTTCATTTCCTCCTCCGCATACTTCACAAAATGGGTCGATGGAATTCGCATGAATAATTAAGAAACTTGTGTGTCTGTTAATGGAACAGCTATAAATGAATACACAGCCAACCGAGCCCAGGTAATAACTTAGGATGACAGGAAAAGCTCTCTAGAGTTGGTTGCTTCTAATACACTACCGAATAACTATTGGATTGGATATTAGACTCTATAGGGGAAAGGGTTAGTCACACCTGTAGCATTGGACCAAGCCAACTTCTACTTAAAACAACTTCAGTTGGTATTATGCAACGAGTCTTCTACTTATAGAGAGGCTTTTGTGGCATCTTCATACTGATATGGATGGATGTGCCTTAGGGAGTGAAATAATAATCATGGAAGGAGTTTCACTCGGCTTTCAGTGAGTGGTGAATCACACCGGAGTCTCTTGTGAAGATTGGATTATTGCATGCATTTTTCACAAGTCAGGTAACATCTCGTGACATGAAAACTACTGTGCTTCGTGAGTTTTAAACGGTTCCACTACGATTAGCACAATATTCACGCTATCATAATCATAATAGGAACTGATATCAACCTCTAAGTTTTGAGAGGCATGAGAATAACATTATATATAAAACTAAAATTCTACTCTACAGTCAAACACAACACCTGCAAGAATTCTATGTAATTTCAATATCATTTTATTAATATTAAACTCAATTGTAATAATACTGATTCAAAGTTCAAAGTGCTTTGCAACCTATATAGGTTTATTACTGAAGCTACACACTTTGAAGTTTATAGGTACGATATCACAGTTTCTTGTTAAAGTCACAGCCATTCCAGTATCAGCAAACGATGGAACTCCAATTATTTTCACACCGTTCCATATCTTCACCCCAAACTCACTAAGTCCGCCTACGATACACAAATGAGGGAGTGATCCCTTGAGACAGTAAGACTCTTCGGCCAAATCATGGTCCGCTAAGGAAGTCGGATGCAAATGCCCCCACTCCAACAACTTCGCACACATATTCAAGGGACATTCAATTTCACAATTGTCCATCGTATCTTTCACATTTGTTCCACTCGTTAGCACAATATTCAGGAGGTTCTCTTCTATCATAATAGAATTTTGCATTAGCATTTCTTCATCCACAGGAGGTTTCGCCAAGCTCACTGTTATTTGAGCTGGGTTGGATAATCTCTGAAAAGTAGGTCTTTCAGATGACTCTGCAAATAATTGACGATGAAATGGGGGCTGCGGTAAAGCGTCATGATGAGTTAGATCGAGTTTTCCTGGCATTATAAACACTTCCATTGTTCTCTATATTACACAGAAGTAGAATTAATTTCTGCTTAACGAAATGATTAACAGTGCAGAAGGAATAAACCTTACAGCTAAATCTTCTAACATCCCATCCAACTTAGACGCTTTGTTAGCATATTTTTCAGCCAATTTCTCTCCATGTTCGGAATCCCATTTTGTCCTCTTTGGGAAGATATTCCCCACGAAAAAAACTCTAGTTTTGTGTTTTAAAATCTTATTCTGCTCAACACTTGATCCACCAAGACCTTCGAGATAATCCATTAACAAATCAAAGCTAACATAATTCTCTCCTGGTCCACTGAAGTTCAACCCCGATACAAACACCTGAAAATTATCAACAGAAACCAGAAGAAATTAGTAAACATATTACTGACACAAATATCAGCAAGCTATTAATTTAAAAAAAACTCACCATTTCAACTGCATCTTTTTGATCAACAATAGGCCACTCAGGATCATTCGGTGTCGCATAAAGAATATCTTCCACCCAGAATTTGCCTTTCGACGAATTTCCCATAAGTGCTACTGGAATTCCCGACACAATTTCATCAAAGTTGACTCTCTCTTCGCGTTGCTTTGTAAGACCAAGACGTATCCTTCCGGTTTCATCCTCGAGGTACAAGCACCAGTCAGCGTGACTCTCCAAAGGAATTGGAATGACTCCAATTTCCTTGCAGCGTTCGTGCAATCTCCCCAAGTCTGGTGGAGTTTGCTTCACAATATATCCAACAAGAACTATAAAATAATTCCGAAATTAAAACCGGCCCAATTAAAAAAAATGAAATTAAGAATCAAGAATGTAAATTAAACTAACCAATTGATTCGTCATATACACGAAATCCAATTCCCTGAGCATCATCCCACCCCCACTCACTCTCCACAACATCACCCACCGCATCTTCATTTGTCGCCAACGTCGACATACTCAAAATACTTTTAATCTTCTTGCACCTCCTCCAAAAATCATTAAATGCTATTTTGTTTTCTAAAATCGGTTTGTACTCCATCAGTCTTCTGTGAAAAGTTTTCGTTTGTCTAGACATCGTCTCAGTTTTCTTCATCCGACTTCCCCTCGCAGGTCTCGTCTTCGGACCTTTCGTTAAAAAGTCCTTTAGCGTGTATGGCTGGAAAGCTTCCGATACTTTTACGTCCCTCAACACACCCGGCTTGGAAATGTCGAAAACGTCGAACTCCGGACGAGATAGGAGACCTGAGTAAATTCGCTGTGACTGGGAAAAATCTTCCTCCTCCTCCTCCACTACATTTTGCAACGGTTCCTCCTCCTCCTCCTTTTGGAGCCATTCGTCCTCCTCCATCTGAGAACAACGGTCACTCGAACCTTCGCCTTCCTTCCCCCCACTCAGCTGTGTGAGGTCTCCCTCAGGAGAAAAAAGAAAACTAGGCTCCTCGTCGTCGCAATAGAACGATTCGATATCCATATCCATTATGACGTCTTAGGCACTTCTTTTATTGGAACAACAACACGTGCAGTTGGCGAAACCAAACCTACTACAGCACGTGTGAACTGCCACAATTATCTGACCGATCTAATTCGATTCCCAACAAACTATATTTATTGTAGAGATCTCTGCGATAACTTGTGAAAATCCGAGATGTGATAAGGTACTTTATTCTAACTTCTATTATAAGTATAATGTATTGTCCATGTAACTGAAAAACAAATAAAAAATCTTTGTTTCCTTGATAGATAAACAAGACGAAGTTGGAACAAGTGCTTCCCGCACTGAAGTCTTCAGCACATGTGTTGATTCGAGATTGCAGACTTGACGCTGAGACTTTTGAGACAATACCAACCAATTCAGGAAAAGGATTTTACTCTTACTCTGTGCCTACAATCTGTATGCAGTAGACTTGAATGGCATCATTAAATTAGTGACAGAAATGAGGGAATAATAAGGAGTTTTCGACAGTTGGTCACGGCCAAGACACTTGTTTTATTATACTTGGTCCAGGTTGATTAAGTGCAATCAGCAGAACCGGAGACGACAAGACAAGTCGGAGGAGCAGAGTTCGCAACGAGAGACGGAGGCGGGGACTGCGTAAGTGACCTGGCCCCTTCGGGTGGTGTCGTAGTAGTCGTAGACAACCGCAGAAGCGTCTGCGAGCTCAGCCACGAGATTCGCACGGTTGGCGACGAGGGTGACGCAGGTGGCCGTTGTGGAGATGGAGTCGAAGTAGAGAATCACTCGCGACTCCTTGTCCTCCAATTCGTACCGACTGAAAACTTTCGTGAGGTGAAGAATGTCCAGTTCATCCTTGTCGAATTCATAACCCGACGGAGCGGTGATGTCCATGATGGCCATGTTTGTCGGCTCACCGTGAATTACGGCAGCACAAGATCGCACGTCCAACACACGACCTCCTTTCTTGGAGGTCGCCTGCAAATACAAACAGATTAGAAGATGAGATGTAACGTAGGTTCAGTCAGGAGTGAGTGAGTGACTTACGTTGACGACGAGGCTGAAATCTGACCCAGAAGTGTCGTCGTTGTCGACGTAGTAGCTCCACGTCAACTGAGCGAGTGTCGTTCCTTTTCCTGTGGCTTCGAAGTGAACTTGGGCGACATTTATGGGCAGAATTAACTCTTGGAGGGTTGTCACGTTGTCCTGTCCAATGTAAAAGGTGTGCGTTGGAGAAATTGGACTGTCTTCAGCAGACATGTCAACCACAGCAATATCATAATTGTCCCTATCTGTGATGAAGGCATTCGCCGCTTCTGCTGCGATGTCGTCGTAAGTAATCACGTCAACACGCATGTTGAACTCCGAATTCTTTTTCATTTTTAAAGCCTCAGCGAACTTCGCGAGCGCAGCGATTCCGACGACTGTGTCTTGAGTGGAGATGAATCCACCGTTCTCGTT